>WTSP01003858.1:9872-42082 GCA_025331215.1 Actenoides lindsayi | reverse complement strand
CAAGCCCCCCGTGGAGCTGTGGTGCTGAGGGACAGGGGTCAGTGGTGCCCTGGCAGTGCTGGGGACACGGTTGGACTTTATGATCTGAATGGTCTCTTCCAATCAAAATGGTTCTATGATTCCAAGTTCGTGACAAACTAAGAAGACAATAAGCATTTTCTGAATCTATCAAGCACCAACGGCCTCCAGAATTTGTCCTAAATTCACCTTTTCCGTCTTAAAAAGTGCTAAGAAGAGAGGAAAGCTGTTTGACACACAAGATAGTTGGATCAGTATTCAAAAGTGTGATTCACAAGGAAAAGTGATGATAAGAATGCGAGGGCAGAAGAAACTTCAAGAACGTGGGCCAGAACATGCAGCAATGCAGGGCAAGTTGTACAAGAAGTGAAAGAGAAGGCCCAAGAGCCTAAAGGAAGCATCAGGGAAGGGAAGAATTCCTCTGGCAAACAGTGATCATCACGCTGTTAAGGCAAGGCACTGTTTAAACTCCCAGTCTCCATTCACAGCCCATATATGCCCCAAGTACAGAGCCAGTATAACATGACAGGTCGTCCTGGCTGGTGCTCAGCCACAGCTCAGGGTGACATTCCATTCAACCCAAGTTCAGGTTTTACATTGAAACCAACAAACCCCAGTAACTGTTGTGCCTGACAGTTTGAACTGCTGGTCGGTATGAGTTCTGAGCAATTGGCCTGTCACAGAATCCCAGAGCAGAAGGAATTGGAAGGGGCCTCTGGAGATCACCTCATTCAAGCCCCCTGTTAAAGCAGGGTCACCTCGAGCAAAGGGGGGTGGCCTGGCTGATGAGCACCTCTTCCAACTCCTTCAACCCTCTTAGGCTGCACTACAAATTGTGTGATGAGAAAAGCTGGTTTCACGGGCTATTTTACCAGGGGAAAGTGCCAGCAATCACCGCACTTGTAGACAAAGAATTCAGCTCAAGTCAAGATAGATTTCAACTTTGACACAAAAAGCAGAGAAACAGATTAGCTGGCAGCTTTTTTAAGCAGTTGGCAGGGGATAACGATAAATTCACTTCTCTCACTGGCTTAAAAAGAAATTTGCTATACTTATTACTGGAAAGAGACTCATAGAGGAGCCTGTTCCAATCAGAACATTACACGGTACAGCAGCACCGGAGTTCAGAGTTTTAGAAATATTTGTACTGAGATTTCAGAGTCACGTGAACACCATCTTATTTCCTAATTATTCCTCTGACGCTCGGGACTGAGTCGTTTCAAAAGGTATAAACTTAGCTCCCCACATTTACTCAGTCTCTTCACAAGTCTCACCTTTCTCCGTCTTACCAGGACGTGGGGTTTTTTTCCACCCAAGACAAAACATCGTCTGGTACACAGCCAGAGAAGTGTGATTTTTCAGTTCCTCACTGCAAAACACGACGGCAAATTGTTTTAACGTGAAGCCTGCGGCGTGTAAAGGTGCGTGGATCCAACAGCTCTGCCTGCCAGGAGAGCAACACAAACAGCAAGGCACGCTGAACTCCTAAGCTGCCTTATATTGCCAAGGTCAGGGAGGGCACGCCGGGTCGCTGCGTTAAGTCCCGAGCACTGGTAATAGCTGCTCTTCCTTTAAGATGTCACTTTGCATTTGTCTAGGGAAATCAAGAAAGGAGTTAAATACGCTGTAATGCAGGTGACAGGCAGAGCACACGCTTTTTAATCAGTAAATTGGTTTACAGGAGCCAACTTTCTGTTCAGTTGGCTTTCAATGTTAGCAGGGTATACAATAAATACATTTTTTTTTTTTACCACAGAATGATTGTATTCGTAAAAAACTCATCTCACATCTGGTTTTTTTTTTCCCCACCCTGAATTCAGATGTGTAAGACCTATGGACTGGGCTTCATCTCAGATAGAGGACGTGTAGGTGACCTATGGTCTGGGCTTCATCTCAGATATAGGATGTATAGGTGACCTATGGACTGGGCTTCATCTCAGATACAGGATGTAAAGGTGACCTATGGACTGGGCTTCATCTCAGATACAGGCTGTGTAGGTGACCTATGGACTGGGCTTCATCTCAGATACAGGATGTATAGGTGACCTATGGACTGGGCTTCGTCTCAGATACAGAGTTTTAAGAGAAGCCTACAACTGCAGTTAAACAGTGAAGGTAAGAGACAGGCTGGCATATATGGTCACATTAAAGGTGTCCAGACCAGGCAGCCCAACCCCTTCTGCAATATTTGTGCTTATGCTTCTTTTTCAATCACATTCTATGTGATTTGGACATTGAAATCTCTCTTGGGCTCCTCAAAATCATGAAATGATCGGAGGGCCTCAAAATATATCTTAATAAGGTAAAGTATTTTGGTGTTTGGGTTGGTTTGTTTTCTCTTTCCATCATCTTTATTGTGCAATGCGATGAAATGTCAGAATTCCCAGCATTTCTTTCCAAGTATTTCCTTCATGAGAATGTACAGCAGAGGAGAAAGACTGGAAAGCTTTGTAGTATCTCTGGTCACTGTATAATCTAAAGGCCTCAGCAGTGGACATTTTGACTATAACCAGATGGCTTCAGGCTGCCAAACTGTTCCCATCTTCAGCACGAGTAATATTTCTGTAACTCTTGTTTTTCTCAGCAGCATTGCAGGGATTAGTCCGTGCCCCCCTCTTCTGTCCCGCGTCTCAAAACAAGGCTGGACAGTGGCTTCTGGCCTTTTGCATCTAAACCTCACTGTCATCACCTTCTACCCTTCAGACCTCGGCCCTACGTCCAGACCCCAGATTCACTCTTCCAAGCCTTTTGCCCACGGGATGACAAACCTTAGAACGGACACATTTTTACTGGTACAAAACCCCTTCAGGAAGTCATCACCTTAGTCCACTTGTGTGGAAATACAGCCTCCCAGAAGAGCTTTAAACCCACAGAACCTTTTTTTCCTTAACTTAGGCGTTTGAGGACAGTTAGAGCAGCCTGTTAAATAATGCTGTATGATAGGAACTGTTTGTGGTGTCCAACGTGTCCAGGAAGACCTCCAAAGAAGTCAATGCTCTCGTGTCCCTTCTGGTGTGTGCTGCAGCCCCGGGTTACGGGCTATCAACAGCTCTGCAGTGTTTCACAACTGCCCAAGAGCTGCTGCTTCAACCGGAGCCAGAACTCCTCCGCTATCTGCTCTTCCCTCCCACGCTCCAAGCCATGCAGAAGCATCAGCTGCTCTTCCCGTCCCAAAACCACACAGCACCCCGCTCTGGGTTTGGGCACCAGGAGCTGGTTCATCGCCGCTGCTTTCTTGGCACACCTGAGCCCCAGAAATCTCTACTTCACCCAAATTCCTGCTTCCCGCAGCCTCCACTGCCCCGTCAACCCCTTCCACCCAGCTCCAGCACCTCTTCTAGAAGCCCCAAGGCTCCTTCAGCACTTCCTGGTCCGCTTCCTCAACTCTTTCTGGTTCTCTAGCTCCCAGTTTCCTCTCCCTCTTCCTCACCCTCCATTCCCCTTGTTTTCCAAACTCTCTCCACGGTTCCAGGATCTCCACTGGCCAGACCTTGGCAAGTAGGGTCGCTTTTGGAGTAAAACCATGTTCCTAAACACAACTCTTTGCGAGGTCACGTCACTGCAGTCATCGCAGGAGACAGATTCTGTAGGAAAGCCTTGATTACCAAATCCTGCTTCCGTGTTGTAGAAGCCAGCACAAGTCACAGCCTTCTGTGGAAGGCTGTAAATCATCCCACTTCAACAACTAGCTGAGAGGGATTGAATCATTTTTTTCTGATTGCCTGCATGTCTCCCACAGAAAATACTGGGGAGAAAAGGTGATTAGTATTCCAGTTAATAGAGCCCAAAGCTATTAATAATAAATCCATTAGAACTTTTAATTAAAACCTCGGAACTCGTCAGACAAAATCCACCCCATATAATAAAATAAATCTATAATATCAGTAATAATTAGCAATGTATCCTGTAGGATTAAAAATAATTAAAATAATTACATTTTGCAGTATTTTTAAATAGGTAATAGACTCTTCAAAGAAGCTAATAAAATCATATTCAGAACCTGTAGGCTACTGTCCTGGCAGGATATACTTTGAGTATAGTCTAAAATAATGAATTTACAAGTAATTAAAAAGTATCAGGCACTGGATAATTATTTTTCATGATCCGGCCTTCCTGCTTGAAAATAACAAAGATTTGGGGCCCCTTCTAGCACAAAATTTCTGTAGCAGCCAAACGCAGCGTGTTGCCCACCGCTCACAACCCGCGAGAAGAGAACGGGCATCGGGGGATTCCACGAGAGCCAACAGCCATGATTACAGGGGTGCTCAACACCAGATGCAAGGATGAAGCCCCAAATGCTTACAGATAAATCAAACAAACCACCGACGTAAAGAGCCAGTCGTCAGGGGTGATAGGAAATGGCTTCACTGACAATAGGTAAAATAATTACTAATAATCTGGAGATTTTCCTCCGGGGTAGCAGAGAAAAGGTGGGGGGGTAAAGGATGGCAAAGAAGCCAGCACAGGCCAAAAAGGGGGAAACTATGTGTGATATCACAAAGCTAAGGGAAATTTAGAGTGGGCAGAAGCAGAGGGGGAAAAACCACCCCCCAAAAAAGTACAATTGCCATCGCATTCTAAAAAAGACTGAATGGACTTGGGGAAGAACGGAGGGAAGAAGGCATCCTCCAAAGCACTCCAGGGAACATTCCTCCGCACTGGAAACTCATCGGTTGATTGGGAGTTTGAGGGATCTTACTTGTCAGAGGTTTTCTGCTTACAGGCACTAGAGAAATTTTTTGCATAGAATATGCAAAAGCCTGAGGAGCACGGGAGAAGGGGAAAGAGAATTACCCAGTTTCCATGAGGCCTGACAAGTTTAGGCGTACAGCTTCAGACAGAAAAAAGCAGTTCTACTATACACAATTGGCTCCTGCCCAAGAATTTGGCTAAGTACCATTTATGTAAACTCCTGTTTCTCAAGACAGAAATCTAAACTGCACTCCACCCAGACTGAAGCTGCCAAACTTTTTTTTTTTTTTTTTTTTTTTGTTCATAAACAACCCCATTTAGAGATGTATGGAGCTTAGGGAAAGAGAAAAGGAAAGCTTCATGATAAAAATCCCCCAGTAGGAAATACCTTCCTGGAAAAAAAAAATTTATCAGATGCAGAGGAGTTTAAGGAGCTTAATGAAAGTAAAAAGGTGTATGAAGAACAGACCAGCCTCACAGGGACAAACAGTCTCCACGCTACATACAAGCCGAGATGAAATTATCTCACTTGCCAAACAACCTCTTTGTAGAGCACAAAAACTCATTGAATCTCTTTTTAAAAGAGGTCCAGAACCATTAATTTCTAAACTTCACATTAAAATGATGGAGTAACATGGTATACAAAGCAAGCCAAACAAAAGCTGTGGTAGATTAAACACCACGCACCTATCCACTGAAGACGGAAAGTCTGCATTTCCCCATAGACTAAACTGACAGAACACTTCAGGTTATTCCTCTTCAGACTGTAAAATGGATTTGCACTCTTTGTTGCTACGTCCCTCAGGCAGTATTATCAATACCTCCTTCAGAGAAGAGATTGCTAATGCATGGGGTTGGGGTTTTTTTTTAAGTTATTAGTTTAGCTCTTAGGCCATGACGTAAATAGTAAGTACCTTGAAAGAGTAAGAATGAATTAAAAGAGGGAAGAATTTTATAAGAGAAGGCACAAGAAGAAAAAGCAAATAACTGAGGCATCAAATTTAGTATCATCTCTTATTATTAGGCATAATAAGAGAAATTCCCATGCTAGATGGTAAAGTATTTAATCATGCAGCCAAGAGCTTAACCTTTCAGCATCTACTATTCCACAGCTATTAAGGCCAGACTACAGTTCTGGAGTTCACAGCTCCCTCCCTCTCATGTAACGAGGGTGGTGGTTAAAGAGAAAAGATGCACAAGAATTCTGATGTCTACAGCTGGCCAAAAAAATCCACTGAGGGACAGTTTTCCAAACAAGGTGCTGGATCATTCTCTTGCTCCCTTCCCTCCTAGGTCAGCTTCCCGAGTACAAGATGAGCGCACGTATTGTGCTAGAGAGGCCACAGATGATATTCCATCAAACTTAATGCTGCAGCAGCTGGGTTTGAAAGAGACATTCTTTTGGGTGCTAAGAGAGCCACAGGAACAAGGAGGATCTACTACTTGTTCAGCCAAGGTCTCGTACAAAAAAGCTCTCCATAGGATCACAGAGAGAGGGGCTAAAGAAAAGTCAGCAGTTGCAATGCAGCGGTCCCTGTCTTGTTAAATACCTACTGACGACATAAAGCAGAGCTCTGTGGCTGTGCCTGCACTGCCACATGACAGGCTGTAAGCACCAGCGCTCTACCTTGGCTGTCCACATGGCTAAATTCTCCTCCAGACCTTGAGAGCAGCCCTGGGGAGACCTGGGGGTACAGGGGGATGAAAGGCTGGACACGACCCAGCACTGTGCTCTCACTGCTTTAGCTGCAGCCCAGGATGTGACTGGCTTCTGGGCTCTTCGGTAAGTGAGAGCTAGGCTGCTGAGCATGGTTAAGCATTCTCCTATCCTTATCAAAACAGCTCCATTCCCTTTCTCATTTCCATTACACGTAACCAGAACATTAGGGGAGATTGTCAGGTGTTGTGGACCAACGTGCTGAGAACATGTTAAAAAGGCACAGCCATAATTCTCCTCACCAGAAGTTCATAATGCTGTCATTTAGCTAACGAAGCATCTGAAAGACATAAGCAGCTGGCTCCTACTCACCTGCTTAAGACACCAGTAGAGAACAGAAAGCAATTTGATAAATGGGCACTTGCCTGTTCCTGTTACCAAAGACATTTGTCTCTGAGCTGCGAGCAAAAAACTTCCCCGGTATCATCTTTGCTCGATATCAAATCATCAACAGCTACACCAGGAATTACAATTTTCCCGTGCTGAACAGAAAGTCTGACAGACGTGTAACATCTTTGCTAACTTTCTAACTAAAACACAACCCTTCTACGCCCTGGAACGGCAATGAATGGAAGAGCTCTCCGATGGCACCCAGCGAACACCGCCGACCTCCCCTGCGTTAGAGAAATCCCACCCCACTGGTGCTTCCTGGACATCCATCCAATGTTAACTTCACGGTCCACACAGCCTTCTGAAGCCCGCAGGTAGCGACCCACAGAGACTGAAAATAAACACAGGGTGTTCATAGACACGATGCAAAAATGCAGTCAGTACAAGCAACTGTTACGCCTAGACTGTTCCACGGGGACTAGCAGCAGGTTGGATTTTTAGCTCTTTTTATTATGTGTCCCGGAATAAAAAGCAACCGACGTGAAAATGAACGCTAAGAGAAAAAAAAAAAAATGCCCCAGAAGATGTCGCAGAGCGGTAAAAACACTGAAAAATTTAATCGGACAGCAAACTGACAGAAGAGGGTGAAATAAACCCTTCAGCTTGCAAAATCTGCAGAGAGCCCAAAGCAGAGAGAATTATCTGAAGTGCTTTTGCAGTAGGGGGAAAAAAAAAAAAAAAAGTAAAATAAAATAAAACCCATTTAGCAAGGTGACAGTGAATAGCAGCTCTACGAGTCAGCAGTTGAGCAGTGCAAACCAAAAGCTGCAGTGATACACACTTGCAGGTGCTGAGACTCCAACTGAGGTTTTTCATTACCAGAAAGATTTAACTTAATGACAGGAGATTCATGGAAGAATAATACAAGTTGTAAGTGAACAGAGACACATGAAAACAAATCAGTAGAACTTGGAAAAAAAGCCCTCAGCTGTAGACACCCCAGTTCAACACAATTATGAGTAAATTGGGGGGAAATGGTACTGCCTACACACTTTTAAATGGTATAAATATTAGTGCTGAAATTGCTGTATTTAACTCAACGGGAGTTTTGCCATTGTCTTTATGGGGGCAATGAGTTGACTTGGAACTAGGAAGGGAGAAATAAAAGGCACAATCAGGAACTGGCTGCAAGTTAGACTTGTTAAGTCTGTTGAAAGCAGCATGTTCTGAACGAGAAAGCTACATTAAAGAAATGATGGAAATTTCAGCACACGTAATGCTGAAAATTGCCTGGAAAACAAAGAGCGGGTATAGTTCTATACTGTCAACTGAATTAAACATTCTCAGCCAGCTTCTGTGGCTTGCAAACTCACCCAGACTGCTGCAATCATTTAAAAAGTCAATAGAGGAACTGTCCAGAGACAAAGAAAGTTCGTATCCATCGGTGCTAATTCTAATAATAATCATAGTCCCATAATAGGCTCTGTGCTCGTGTCAGTCCCTAGTCCATATTCCTCTGAGTCACCATCAGATTCTGTTTCTATATCCTCCTGCTTAACTTGGATGTAGACTGAGCTGGTATTAGACAGCAACACATGGTCCAACCTGATGGAAACTCTTAAATGCTTGTTAGTTCTGCCACAGACTTGTGTAAGATCTTAGTCTTTTATTAGGACGTGTCTACAACAACACAGAAAAGCACGGAGCTTAGGCCGCCGAGTTCACGTTGACCAAACTACTGTCACAGCTCGAGTCTGGGTCACTCGGCCGCAGCCTCAGAGGGCTACCTTCCAGCTAATGTGCTCTACAAGAAGCTCTTGCTTTGCTTCCAGCTCCAGAGCGAGCTCAAGCGGGGCTGAAGCCTTCCTCACCCCCACCTCTTCAGAACAGAAGCGTTTTAATTAGTCATTCAAGACAGAGGAGCAGTCAGGATCCAAGACAGCAGTGCTGACCGTTTGGTATCACCGCGCTTTCACTCCAGAACGAGCACCAAGCAAACTCACAGCAGGCTGTAAGCTCTACAGTCCCTTTTCCAGCCTCCCTCTCCCACCCAAAAAGGGACTGGGCAGCGGGAGCAGAAGCAAAGGTGAGGGAAGAGGCAGGTTTTAAGGACTCTCCTGCACTTAGCCCAGGACCAAAGCTGTAACCCTCACCATCACAAACACCCCCAGAGCTAAACTCTCCGGGAGTTCAACCCCGCAGAGCTAGGGTGGTACTTTTAGAGACAAAGGCTGCCAGTGGCCTTTCTGAGATGCACAACAATTTACGTTTCATGTCGCTGCTGTCACTGGATCAAGCTCGGCCACTTCAGGGACTACAGAAAAACAGACAGCAATTGAGCTCAATGCGGGATTTTTATACTTAAAGTAGAATTACATGTACTTACATCACCTCTTCACCTGAACCAGGCTCATATTTACAATCACGGTGTGAAAGACACCCTGCCATCTGGGATTTTTATTGAAAGAAAATACCGAGCCATAAGAAGCAGCTAATACTAACTGCAGCAGCTGTGCACTGTCTCCAAAGAGAATTATGGGACATGCATCGAATGCGTGGCATTGCTCTGTAAGGATTTGATTAGACACAGTTTGGGAAGGAAAAAAAAAAATAAATGTGATCCATCGAATAAACAGTCTGCTGGTTTACAAGTTAACTTCTGTTCCTGCAGCCGAACGCGTTCTCTTTCCCCTGTTTCCAATGTAGGGTAACTCCCCAAACTGCTTCGCTACTTATAGAAGTAATTAATTCTGTCTACAGAATAGGGAGCGAAGCTAATTACAGATAAAAAGTGTCTCCAAAATGAATTCAAATTCACAGGAAAACATTACTGAAGGCAGTTGACCATTTATTTTTCATGCTCGTCGGAGCGTCTACTCTCGAACGGGAGCGCGTCCCAGCGCCCAGCGCAAACTCCTCCGTGGAAGGGTGTCAGTTTTGCAAGGGCAACGCACAGCCTAACTGCAGTCGAGATGTTACCCTCCCAGTTCTCCAGCTACTCCCGACACATACGGTACCGGTTCTGCTGTCTCTGAAGTCACGAGGTGCCTGTAACGCGGCGGAAGTCCGCAGAGGATTGAGTTCCATCGTAGCTCTACCTACGTACGCTAGCAGAAAACACCGGTTCCGGCTGATGCTTGGGGATTGTTTACATCTACTGAAGGTGTTTCAGCAGGGGAAAAAAAAATAAATAAATAACCCTCTCACTGGAATTAAATTCTGGTCTACTACAAGCACTACACTTAACACCTACACGACTACTGCAAGTGTGTATTAAGGAAATTTTACGTTACAGCCCTTAGGATGTAAACTCAGCCCCGTTTAATTCAAGAGCCGTCGGGGACACAATCTACGCATTCCGACTTTGCAGAACCCACAAAACCTTTTGGATGTAAGATTTCACGCACCTGTAGAACTCAGCAAATGAACACAAAATAATCTGCATAGATTTGCATGGCTTTCTTTGAGTTCTGCCATTCTAATTCTTAGTGGGTTTTTTTCTGTTGATAAAGCATAAAGATTATTCCGTGAGATTGATTCGGTCAGGTTTTGACAACTGCCCCGGTGTGAGGGAGAGGTCACAGCTCGGAGGAATCAAGGGTGCAGAGCTTTCTTGTTTTGTTCAATCACACTACAGAAAGGAAGAGTAACAGTCGTGCTCCTTTACACAGGCAACCGGAATCCTTTGGTACGTGAGAATGCACGGCCCTTGCCAATCACCTCGAAAGGTAATTTTTGTCCCCGTGACACCTTCCTAAAATCCAACCAAAAGCAGAGAGGAGAAGACAACACGCAATAAACAAGTGGCCGTTCTTTTATGACAAAGATTTTCTCCATCAATGGCTTGAAATAATACGGATGCTATTTCCATCCACTTAAAAATAACTCGCAGTGCAGTATTTTGTTGCTACTATTGGGGGTAGGAGCAAAAATAGCTTTCCAAAAGAATATTTGGCATAGGAACAGTGTGCTGGTTTGGTTTTTTTTTATAAAGAAAAGATCTCATGACACCCAGGCATTTGCATCTCAAGAACCTGAAAGATCAGCTGGAACTCTCACACCAGTGAACATAAAACGCACCTTCTATTCCCCCAAATATCTGATGTGCAAAGAAGCACGTTACAATGATGTGGGATTATAAATATTACAGCTGATTTATAGGAGCAAATAAAAACATATTATCAGGCAATTAACATAGTATTAAGTGTAGTGTTTATTACCATGAGGCATCCATCACTGTAAATAAACCTCTTGCATTAGCTCTTTATTGGGACCTGCCAGCAGACTTGGACTTGCAGCTCTCTGAACTGAAGGGCATCGCTCAGCTCCTCACCTGGGGCGAACCGAAAGACCTCACCCGCAAAGAGCGCACCAGTAGCACCAGTTTGTTAGCTGGTGATCAATCCTGACCGCAGGGCTTCCTGCTGCGCTTCCTTGAACCCTCTGCTACACCGTCGAGCTCCAACAGTCTCAAAGTGACTCCGACCAGCAGAGTAAACAGCTGGTCACGTGGCTGCGCACAGCAACCCAGGAGGGCAGTTTGTAAGGACAGCGGGAGCTTAAAAACAGCTCCAGAAAGAAATAGGAAACTGAAGCGACAGCCAAAACGCTCCTATGAGCTCATCCTTCATTTTAAGAGATACTGTAGTAGCAGGAAAGAGAATATTAGGACTATTTTGGCTTCAGCTATGCACGGGTGATCGGCTCGCTGTCCGCAAGGGAAATACTGCTCTATAAACTCGGCCACGCGGCTTTGGAAGTGCAACTGTGGCACGGTAAGCAAATAACAGCGCTCAGTGGAGACCCCCATTTCAGACAGTCGACGTGATCAGCTCCCGGACAATCTTACCCGGCACTCATAGGTGCAGGAAGATGTCAAAAGCTGCAGGAAAGCACCCGTGTTGAGAGTTGTTCAGTCTCACGTACACGCTGTTTGTGATTGTAAAGTATCATCTGCTACAATTTTTCAGCGGCTGCATTTGATTACAAAACCTGTTAAGTATTTCATTTGTATCTCGACTGTGAGCTGCATCTTAAGCTGGGCTTGGCTTAGCTCAGAGGAGCTAGGCAAGGGAACTTACACTTCTGTTACTGTGCCCCTGTCACTCTGGTCAAGGTGAATCTCATTGGAAGGAGTAGTGGGATGTAGTGAGTTACACGAAGTATCGATCACGCTTCGATGGAGGGATCCATGGGATATGGACCCTCTATTCTCCTTTCATTTCATCTACACCTGGGGTGGATGGAGGTACAGGACTCGGGTCTGTGTCCCTCACTCAGCAACTCCCTTCACGCTTTGGCAAATCCCTCACCGACGAGTCAAAATAGCATAGCATCAGTGAAGAGTTGTTTTTATTACCCTATCCTCTGCTCCCAGGTTCTAGCTATAACCCCAAAAAGGACCTGCCAGTTGTAAAATGAAATAAAAGAAACCATCCGTAACATCAACTGTTCTCTGTGAAGCCTAAACTTGGGAACTGCAGCAAAGTTGTTCAGTCGGTTTCTTGCATTTATGTCCATACTCAAGAATGGAAGGAAAAAAACCCCAAACAAACACCTGCATTTTAACTATTTCATATTCCTCCTCCTACACTAAATTTCTGCAGGGCAACAGTTTCCACTCCTCAACTATCCGTAGAAATGTCTTCTCACTTTGTACTATACAAAGGAAAAAAGCCAGAATCATGATGTAGCGTTGTATGAGGAAGTGTAAAACCAAATATCCCAGTGGATCTTCTAAACTCCTGCTGCTGGTAAGCTGCAACCTTTTGGTTTGTTGTTGTTTAACCACACTGCCAATGGATTACAGGTGCTAGCAGTTACAGAACAGGGTCCATACGGCAAAAGTTTGTCCTATTTTGTAATTGACACCTCAGAAAATAACACATTATAAGGAACGTCAGAACAACAAGCACATTCTCCTTAAATCTGCAAATCCCAGAGTCACGGGATTGCAAGAGAAATTGAGGTGAAAAGAGATTTTGTGTTTCCAAAGCAAATTTTTCCCTGCACGTACCAAGTGCTGTTCCTGTGCCCACAGTGACAACGTCCCACGGTGGAAAAGGTACAGGACAGCCTGGGCTGCTCTGAGACCCTGACACAACCTTCTCTTTTCCCTGTGAACTCTTTCTACGGACACAGTCTTTCAAACGTCTGTGGTATCGAACACGAAACAAGCCCCAAACTGAAATGACACTTTTGCAAAGTACTCGCCTGGCAGCAGCTTCTGTGCAAAGATTTCCCTGTTCCCTTTGCAGATCTTTCTTCCCCGGCGAAGGTGGAACGCTGATGAATTTCTACGCTGACCACAACAGCACAAAAAAAAGGTTCTTATGGAAGGCTAACTCTATCAGAAGAGAAAAAGCCATGAGAAAGAGAAAAGCTTTATTATGTGGTTAGAACAGAATTTACCTGCTGTTTTCTACGAGTTACTGACAGATGTAGAGTTGTATTTAAATCTAACAGAAGGAAAAAAAAAATGATGCTGTGGACTTGAGTTTTCATCCTGGAAGTGAGCTCTGACTTCCTATTGTATTCTTCACCCTCGTTTAATAACTTGGAGTAAATGTATTATTATAATTATAATAATAATTCATAATATTTATGCTAATTCTCAATGATTCAAAGACATTTTCTTATTTAACTATTTGCAGTCTGCATTTAGTGTCGATTTTAGTGATCCTAAATTCCTTGGTTAAAAAAAAGACAGAATTTGCATGGAAGAGAATATAACTGCCAGAACTGAGATAAAAAAAGACAGATTTTGAGTCACAAAGCCCTTCCTCAGGTCAGGAGGAAAACTGCCATAGAACTTCTATATAGCTAAAAGTGCATTTTTGTTCTAATTCATGGCACTTAAGACGAGATTGTTAAGTTCAACAATTTGAAAGCTGACAAATTCTGGCAAATGACTTCTCAGGGTCAACACTGTCCGTTGTAAAATCATAGAAGTGGAGGACTAAACTAATATCTCACCCTGATTAGCAACGTACCGAGTGCACACGAACCACCAACAAGTAGGCACTACGGGCAGACCTAACGGTTCCTGTCCTAAGATGTTTGCAGGATAAACACGGGCAGGCTAAAACAAATGAAATTCAGGTCTCCCACCTCTGAATTCAAAATTATAGCGACGGAACTGTATTAATTAGGCAGATGCAGCAGCCAAAAAGATACTTAGCAGGGAAGAGCAGAATCTACTCCGGTGCTGTCTGTAGCAATGTTCACAGACCAGCTCTGGGAATCCGTTCTCCACAGACCAACAAATGTCTCATTTTGAGATCTCATGAGAACGGAGGCTGGACCGCTATCGCAACTAGAGAAGAAGGAATTTCCTTCATTGTTTTAGAATAATAAAACTTAATTTCTTGCCTAGAAGCAAAAAAAAAGAGCGTTTTTAGTCTGGCTAATTATTCATTGCAATTCTGTCTGGAAAAAAAAAAAACAAACCAGCAGGCTATTCAATTAATTAGGATTGGCAGCAAAAGCAGTACCGTTAAGCCTAAAGATACATCAAAACCTCAGCTCAAAAGTAGGCTTTTTAGTCCTGATTTATAGGATTTCTCGAGGCACAAAGCTTTGATCATTATTTTCCTTTTTTAATACCACCCCAAAATCGAGCGGTCTTGTGAGATACATGTGATAGCTTACGCGGGCTGCGCAGCAAGGCAGCAAGCACGAGCTCAGTCACCCCACCTCTAACCTACACAAGGCTTTCAGCTGTCCAACTCGGGCACGAGGAAGAAATCTGTGCATCTAGAAACGCCACGGAAATGTTCCCACCGGTAGCTCGAGGGATGTCGAGAAAAATCCACAATTTCCCACAATTTTTGAAGCAAGCACTGCCAAACTTTAGATAGGATTTCGGCATAAACCCCTTGGAGTAGTAATTGGGGGCTCTAGAGGGCTTCTGGATGAGTCCGTTCTCATGGAGTAAGCAGGGGCAGGCTGCAGTGTTCGTATCGAGACAGCCTCCCGATCGTCGCAAGGGCAGCGAAACCTCCCTTCGAACCCTCAGGGTCTGTCGCCCCACTCCTGAACTCGACGCCAAAGGGGGGGCTGCATTTCAGCAAGCAGAGAGCGAGCCCCAGTTTGCACCACCGGAAAAACTCCGGGGGATGGAAAGTACTGTACAAGTCATTCATAGTATCACCAGCGTTCCGGCCCCGCGCCTGAAAGCGCTCCCGCTTACCCAGCCACCAAAGCGTGACTGTCGAGGGCTTGGCTCTACATCCTCTATCTGCTGACACCTGTCAGCTCTGTTATTTTTGGCAACAGCGCTGGAGGAGTCCAGTTTAAGTGTGGATTTCACTCCGGCTCCACACACTGTTCAAGCTGTTGGTGAATTCAGTCAGGAGGGGTCGGTGTCGCGGGCGGCACGAGAGGCAAGGGGAAAACGGGAGGCACGAGCACCTCTTCTGCTGTCAGCTCCCAGGAGGATGGGGAACTGTAAAGGATGTGAACACCGGGATGATGGCTGCGGTCCCACCAGGTTATTGGTATTCTCTGACCAGTCCCAACTTCGGAGTCATTTCCCTTTGGCTGTGTTTCAGTAGGCAAAGAACAGCCTAGGCAGCAAACAAAACCGCCCAGCTGAAGACCACGGACTTCATGGACTGGCAAAACAATATGGATTGAGATCAATAAAATGCAATTTTTAAATGGTTTTAGTGATGTAAGCAAAGATAAACCAGAAAAATGGTTATGTTCTTGATGGACAACCATTTGGGTCTGAATATCCATCCCATTATCTTGACTTTGAGAGTCACCAAGACCTGTAACACCTCTGCCTCCTGCAATCAACTACTCAGGGTCTTCCCGCACAGGACTCTGTATCCTGAATGTTTGGGCTGTGTGTGGTTTTAGGGTTTTTTTTGTTTCACCATTGATGGTGATTTCAAATTCTGTTCATGCTTTTGGCCTCCACAGTCTCCTGCAGTAGCACATTTCAGAGTTTAATTCTGTGCCATGTAAGAAGACTTCCCGTTTGTGTACTGCCTGTTTCTTGTACCATGACAAACAATGGAAAATCATGATCCGTGCACCTTTCCCACACTATTCGTGTCTTCAAAGCTCACCCCCCACCCCAACTCTCCATGCACTGCTCTCCTTGCAAAGTGGAAAACTCCTAAACAATTCCATCTCTCTTCACAGAGCAGTTGTTTCATACCTTTGATCACTACGTGTCCTCACTGCACCTTCTCAAGTTACTGTCTAACCTTTGTAAGATCGCGCTGCTGTTTTAAGTGAACCATTGTTTTGCCAGTCACAGTTAAAAATCACAGCTACAGTTAAAAAAACCAAATTGTAGTCACAGTTTCAGAGTTCTCTCAGTCAGAAATGCAGGGAAAAATGAGCACTTGCCAAGTGACCCCAGCACCGTATCACTTATATGGGATATGCTGGTCCAAAGATCTCCCCTATGGAAGTTACAGAGCTTAGGGCACCGCCTTAAAATGAAAAATGATAATTGATATTGAGTGGAAAACATGTTTCCTAACCTATACAAAGGTTTCAACTCAAGTCTGTGGCCTCGCCACGAAACTTCCCCACTAGCCCCACGTCAGCACTGGGGCATCGTGATCGGAAGCTGAGGATTTCTTCGTAGCTACCAAGTAGATTTCTTATTGCAGGACAGAGAGGAAGTAAAAATACTGTCCTGGCTGCCTCGTAATTCTCTTCTCTAGTCCTCTCAGAGCATTCGAGTGGAGTAGAATGAAAGCTTACCACCACCACCACAGAGAAGCAAAGACTCTAAGAGTTAGAAAAAGATAGATTCTATCTCTCACGGTGGAGACTGCCCGAGAGGGATGCTGAACCTCTCTGTAACTGGGGAAAAGCAGCAGCTATCTCCAGGTAAAGCCTCAGCTCTCTGAGGTTGTCACTCTGGGTAGATACACACTGTGGAGCAATACCAAAGGGAGCATATGGGGCAGTGAATCAGGCACTGGGCCTAAGAAGCTCTCAGACAGACACAAAACCGCCGCAAGCTGAAACAGCTGTGCCCCAGGAAACGGCAGAACGAAAGGATTTGCCGCCTCCTGACCGCAGCAACACCGATACCTCTGGAGACAACAGCAGGGCAAGCAAGGGAAGCTGAAAACCGTGGGCTAACGTACGTGAGAAATGAGTTCTAAATATCCCAGACGCTGCTTTGCAACACTGTGGTTTGCTCCGAAAGGAAAACACAGGCGACCAACGTTAACGGGGCAACTCTGCTGTCAGAGGTGGAAAACTGGGTGCCGCGTTTCACACGAGTTTCCGCTACCCAGTACCGACCAGTTACAGCAAAGACCCAAGTGTCTGCCTGTCTGCAGCCCTGTTTCCACCAAACAACTCAGTGCGGCTCTGAGACAGGCGACAAGCTCGGAACGAGGCCGCGTTCTTACGTGGCCAAGAGCACCGCTGTGCACAGGGCCCAGGGCAGGTCTCTAAGGTAGCAGAGCTGCTTCAGCGTAACTCAAGCCAGTTCGTGAGCAACAGGATAACCCTGCTGCAGCTTCACTGCTTTCAGTTCTGGGGAGGACTTCAACACTAAGCTGGGGGGCTCCGCTCAGCACTGGATTGCACAGTACGAGCGTACCACAGCAGACACTCTTCTTCCTGGTACAGTCTCTACTATAAAATAGATAAGGATGGCCCTTTCTCATGGAATCTGCAGGTGAGATGTGCTGAGGCAGAATGACTTCCCATCAGAATGATTAACTGAACGTGGCCAGCACACACCCTGTAAGTCTCAGCACATTCAGCGTGGAACCTGAGCAGCAACCAGCAGGGCTGGGGTCTTCATTCTGGCCAACCTATTATACTGACTAGGTTAAAAGATCACTGCCTCTGGCTAGAAGCATCTACATGACCATCTTCATTCTCTTTAAAGGAGTCACCACTTACTCTGATCACTTCCATAAGCTCATAGGCAAATGTTCTCTGATCCATCCGCATCGACAGAGTCACCCTACCATACAGTAAGTACCTCGTACGTTAATAGCTCAGTTTAACCTCAGCCTTTTTGACAGCAGTGGATTAAGACACTCCTCTACGTGCAGCCCTGTCAGCAGCTCTGCCAGCTTCTGGCATAAACAGAGGGCTGAAGAAGTGTGGAAGTACCTTTTAGTGAGTCTGTGTTGCAGCTTGAACCTGGACCTGGCCTCAGCGGTACGATTTTGCTGCTTTTCAAAAAGCAGAAGAAAAGTTAAGTAGAGCTTGATTTAGACTTTATCCACCTGAATTCACTCCTGTGTTCGAGTTTTCTGTAGGCTCTAGGATAGGTATTTCACTCTAGGCCTCACCTTGCTACCCTGAACATTTGGTGAAGACATCTGATTAGGTTTTAATTAACTCTTCCAGCTTTTTCTGACAATGAATAATTAGAATATTGAGACGTGTCGGTATGCGGTGAGAATATTTATACTAGTTTTTTAAAACTATCTAAAGCTGTTTATTACAAAAATAGCCCAGACACTAACCAGTGTATTCCACCAACTTGCAATTACCTGTGCAATCTGCAGTTGTTAATGACATCGAGTTACCTTGGCCTTATATAGAACTGTCAGTTTTTTGCTAACTTCAAACTTCTTTTCATTCCAAAGATATTTTTTTTTTTTTCCCAAAAAAACCTACTAAGAAAAGCTTTCTTGCAATTGGAGAAATATTAAATGGTGTTTTTACATCGTGACACGGGAGGCTCCCAAGACCCTGAACAAACAGTTCAGATGAACAAACTGAATTCAAATTTGAAAACGCACGGAGGGATTTATTCCAGGTGGGCACATACACTGCAGGGAATTTTTCTTGATAACACTGCAATTGATACGACGAGCATTTCTTCTGAAAAAAATAAGCTAGAGAAGGAAAAAAAAAAAATTAAAAATAAGGCAATTAGTATTAAGGAGTAAGTTTACTAACATATGAGAGTTCTGTGGCACATAAAAAGAAAATTGCGTCTCCCGTGCATTTTGTTCCCAGAATTGTTTATTAACAACAAACAAAGAAACTCAAGTGAGAAAGGAATTGTATCTTCTGTGCCACCATCTGCAGCGGGAAACCATCCACCAGCAATATTCCCCTGAAAAATGGCTAGCTAGTGCTGGATATCATCCTCAGAAAATGCCAAGTGCTGCTGAACGCCATCGAACACTCTCTTTGTCATGAGGAGAATCAGCAACGCTACGCAAATCCTTCACCTGGCCCTTGGCAAGGCAAACCCCAACCAGACCTATGGTCTCCCAGAGCCCTCACCGTCCAAGTAAAGGCTTTATGGCCCGTGTGAAAGAAAAGGCAGGTGCCCCAACAACAACTGGTAACACGGCTGGCTTACGATCAGTCCCAAAAAGGAAGCAGAAACTGAACTGAGGTGACTATTACAATTGTCTCACCTCTACAGTTGAAGGCAGAAACACGTTCACCACTTTATATATTTTTTTTCTGTTTAAAAGATCACAGAATCATAGAATGGTTTGGGTTGGATGGGACCTTAAAGATCATCCAGTTCCAACCCCCCTGCCATGGGCAGGGACACCTCCCACTAGAGCAGGGTGCTCCAAACCTCATCCAACCTGGTGTTGAACACTTCCAAGGATGGAGAATCCACAACTTCCTCACCACCCTCACAGTGAAGAACATCTTCCTAATTTCTAATCCAAATCTCTCCTCTTTCAGTTCAAACCCATCACCCCTCATCCTGTCCCAACAGGCACTGCTCAAAAGTCCCTCCCCAGCTTTCTGACAGGCCCCCTGAAGTCCTGACAGGCCACAATTAGTGTCCCCAGACCCTTCTCTTCTCCAGGCTGAACAGGATGTTTCTTGTTAGAAGGTTTAGCTACAGAGTGAAGTAGTTGATATTCAACAGCTCCTCTGTGCTTGCTCAGGACGTGGGTTGAACAAGGTTTGATCAGTAACATGAGTGATTGTGCCTTGGAACCAGGAGAGAACAAGAACAGGGAGTAATGTGGATGGCAATGTTAATGTGGTTTTAGAACACAAGTGCTTAGTTTTAACCCCCCAAAAGAATAAACTCCCATGTATTTTGTTAATCCACATCTAGGACAGACACACCGTTCCTTTATTAAGCATTATCCTAATATTTAAGGCAAAACCTAGCCATTAGTCCATCTATTCAACATTCTCCAGCAGACACCATCAAGTTGCAATCAATTACACTGGAACTGATCTCATGAAGGATATTTGATGAGTGTAACTATGGTTAGACACACCAAAAAAAGATTGCTTTTCATATTTATAATACACAACATTAAGGATTTTACACACTATCTTGGAGACTCCTGAAGTCAGTTAAGTGTTAAAATTGATCATAAGATGGTTTTAAAAAGTTTATTCAGTTGCAGTTAGAATTGGGAAAAATTACTGGAATGAATCAGCTTAAAGAAACTGCAAAATCTTCTCTAGCCCAGACAATAAAAAAAATGTTTTACTGCATCTGAAAGACTGTTAAGTATTAAGATATGGCAAAAAATAAAGCTAAAAATCAATCTGAGTATTTCTGTACACTGGCAATACATATTTCAGAACTGAAATTTTCCTCTACTGTTCCATTAACCCATTCTAAGCAGAAAGCACAGTTGAAAAGAACTAAATCAAACATAAGAAACCAGCCTCCCTGGAGATTTCCCCTGGTCTGTAAGGAGTGTTTCTGAATGCCTAACTGAACGTTCACAATAAAGTACCATCTAATTAAGACTCCTGAATTTCAAGTTGCTTTTTCAATATTTATGGGAGTCACGTGACATTGTCTTTTCTATCAGGTGCTAACTATCCAAACTGACTGAGAAGGATTCCCAACACAGCAGGGTTTCCTGGGGCTGTGTCTTTGGAATTCGGGTGAGGTTGAATCCTTACACCTTATCACAGCGCTCCTGGTTTACACCGAAAGCTCAGCGACCTAAAATGCAGCTCAAACAATTTCTGTAAGGAGAAAAGTGTACAGCAAACTCATTTCAAAGCAAAGTCTTCATAGCAGAACAAATAATCTCTTAGACAGGAGACGATGGATGTGCAAAAGGAAGATCTGCCATTAGAAAAGCTCTGTTGTTTAATAAACTATCTTTTAAAAATAGGTTTAAACTTTTTTTTTTTCTTGCTTAAAAGAAACAGGGATGAAAAATAATCTGCTCTGCCAATGATAACCTATTTTTAAACTAAATTCTATTTACTTCCTGTGTCATTGCTTAAAGTGGCTTATAAAGATGCATTAAAAAACCCATAGCATTCTAATATTAAATTAGGAATTGTTTGGTAGATGCACTGCATTTTCTTTTCCTCAAATTACCACTGACTTTTAAGAAGATACAGTTGTGCTACTGGATGTATAACAGGAAAGATTCTGGGAACTCTGAGGTCCCAAGAGCCTTCCAAATTGATGGGAGAAGAGGAAAAAGCAGAGTTCTGTGTCACCAAGTACCAGATCGAGGTGGGTGCAGGGGAGGAAGTCCGTTGTGGTTCTGAAAGGTGCATTTTCCTCCATCCTTGTTAACTCAATGGGAGACTGAGATGACTGCATCTGTGGCACCATCCTATTAATTTCACTGGCTGGTTGCTCATTTCTTGGGGTGAGGATTATTGCTGTGCCTTCCTACTTAGTGATAATAGTCCCTTCCTAAATAATACCACAGGGACGGGTGAAGAGAGGCAGCATTAATAAGAGTGTTTGAGATGAAATGAGTAGAATTAGCACAAAATAGTCCAAAATAGAAAAGCAGTAGACCACAAGATGAGACTCGTTTCATTATCTATAAGTAGCACGATGTGTAGGAGCATATAAAGTGTGGCTACATTTCAAATATAAAAATATTACCATGAGGCTTCTCCCTCCCACTCTATTATACTCTCCAAGAGAAAAGAGAGTAGGTAGACAATGAAATTCTTAGTTCACTGCCAAGAATTCCAGTGCAAACAAATTATCAAGAGAATCAGATAAGAATAATGATGTGATATTGATAGAGAAAGCAGAAGCTCGGTATAAATTAAAGTTTAAAATAAACTGTAGGAGTGACAGAAGGAAAAGGTAAAAAGGCAGGCAGAGAAAAAGATCTGTATTTTGATAGAGAGAAGGGTACGTGCGTCCCGTACGTACTACTGGTAGCAGCATGCAGAAACAGATCTCCCCTTGTAGGCAGTGCCCTCCTTAGATAACTCGAGCAGTGGCAACAGGAGGCACTGCTGCCGGGGAAAAAGCAGGACCTTGAGCAGAAAAGAGTTGTGAATTGCCAAAGTTAGTCACTGGGAAAATAACCCGCGCTAGACTGTACTAGCCTTCCCATTCAACAACGAGGAGCAGAGAGGTTCATTCTGTTGTTTCAAAGGAAAGTTTAAGGGTTTGGTGCTTCAGTCCATTTTGCTGAGCTCCTGGGAATGTTACCACAGTCTCCCCAGTTGTAACACACCAGTAAAAGGGTTTTGACCCTGCCTGGCTTACTTTCCAAGGTTATCTAGCCTCGAGTGCTCAGGTATGAAATCAGAATTCTTTTTCGCAGGGCTTCTTGAACAGTCTCAGTGATCATTTCAACTGACCTAGTTTTCCTCCTCCTAGATACTTCTGCTTCATGGTATCTTCCTCTGATGTGTTTGATACAATTCTGCAGGGAATTCCCAGAAAGACACATCCCCACTCAAGGACAGAGATTAACTTAGGCTGCTGCAAACGTAGGTACCACGAAACGTTGGATCGGTCCGACAAAGACAGAGATGAAGAAATAGTGCATGGGAATCTGCAAACCTGTCAGTTCTGGTCAGACCATTCTGCTTGGTTGCAGTCAAATTTAATCAGTTCGACAGCATCGCAGGTAATCACAGAATGCAAATTGAAATGAAATTTGTATCAGAAGACCCAAGAGGATTCAAACGAATGATTGTTGCAAGGTGGAGAAGCTTCAAGAAAAAAGAAAAAAATTCACTCATCTTCTCATTAATGCAAAATACTGTAAGATACTGGTGACTAAACCCTAAAGAAAGCATTTGTTGATACTTCCAGCTAAGGAGTACTGATTTTCCCTACTACAACACTACAAAAGGAGGGAACATAGCCACCGTTCTCTACCCACTGCATAACAAGTTCATTGTAGAGTGGCTGCATCTTCACTTCGATCACGGATACAAGTAAAACCTTACTGAAAATATTAAATATACATGCTCTGATCTTCTGTGCACGTGCTTGTTTTTCACACACGACAGACAAAAAAGGATGATAAGAACGATGTTGAAGCATTTTACAGTTTTTGGTTCTCCTGTGCTAATTAGAGTTGCAGTCTAACGATTTGATAAGTATAGTGGTGGAGAACTGTGTGAGGAAACAGTAACCTTTTTATTTGTTTCAGTAAGCAGGTCTTTCTGGGAAACATCTGCAAAAAGGACGCGTGCACTGGGTAGGTCACAGTTTGGCTGCTGAATTCATACAGAGGAATCTCTATTGCAGAAAACCTCCTTCTTAACATAGCTACTTGAGATTAAGGGAATAGCAGATCTACAAATCAGTCACAGATTAGTTCCTTTAAAGAACTAATAATTGTAAGGTTGGAAAACATTACTCTTAGCATCAGGGCGAGAAGAAATCTGAAGATCTTTGAAGTAAAGCCTCATCACCACAGAGCTGGTGGGTGAAAAACATGGTTAGCGGTCAGGAGTCCAGTCAGATGTGCCAGCAATTATATAGTTACACTGGTTTTCAATGAGCCAGAAGAAAAGCACCTTATTTATATAAAGTATTTGTCATTATTGTATACAGAGAATTCCTTGGAGCTACAAGAGTTGGGTGTCCAGTCCCATTCCATTGCGGTAGGTTCACTCTACAAGCACCCCAGGACAGGTGCCTACATTTGATTGATGGAATTTCACATGTCTACCCTGGCCCATGCTCGTGTCCAGTTTTATCTGAAGTATTCAGCAACTGCCTTTATCCACAGAATGCAATTCAATCTGAACCACCTAAGTACAGTCAAATGGCCATGGAAGGTAAAGCTGTTACGTTAGCTGTTTCTCAAGAACAACAACAAAAAAAGTCTGAATCATGAGGTCAACCATATCAATAAAGTTTGACATAAGTGTTTTGGAACTCACGGAAACTATAAAGAGTCTTATTTAGAAGTGCTACAGAGTGCATAATATGAATGTTACATGTATTTGTAAAAATAAAGTGATTCTTCAGTACTTAAAGTACTATTATGCTTTAAAAAATTTAAAAAAATATAACTTATTACTAATGTTTTACATCCATATACTACTTAAACACAGTAAGGTATACAATTAGAGAGTAGGACTGTAAGTAGTAAAGTAGCACGAGACTTTGACTCAATACTTAAACAAGACCAGAAGGTCGACGTGGTTTCTGGAAGTGTCTGTATTACATTAAAGGACGTTTCAGGCAAAGTTTTTTCAGCACGGTGTTTATTACATAATTTGTTTTGAAGGCGCTGCACTTTTTCTGATTCTTTAAGCTCTTTGTAACTCCCTCATCTCATTTGCACTGCTGGAGATCTTTAAACCCACTCTCTTCATAGTTAAAAACAACGTAACAAGATTAGGCCGAGCGCCAACCAAACCAACCGCGTGCCAACCCGTCTTCTGAGTTCTAATTAGAACATCGTTTGTATTAACCCCCATTTTTCTACCATAAGGACAGTACTATTATTTCTATGATTATATCACTGAAGTAATTATCCAGTCCAGGAATATACTGCAAGATAAGAACAATAAAATGTAATCCTAATAGGGCAACTCGTAGCAAGTTATTCATTGGCAATTCTTGCAGAATGCTATGCGCTAATCTAAAAATGTTTAATAGAAATACAATAGAGAGATAGCCATTCACAGTCAAGAAGAACTTAATAAATAAGTACATACAAGAGTATTTCTGTTCTAATCTAGTGAAAGATCTTTCTAGCTGGGCAGGGAATTACTGTGCTTTCTATTCACCTATTTTCTAACTAGCTTTACCATCTCTAGCATGACTTACTCGAAAGAGCGAACAGGGTTTTAAGTCAGCCTTGAAAAATATTTTGGTTTCAGCCTCTGATTTAAGAATGCTTTTTTTTTTTTATTCATTGCTTTTTTTTTTAAATTCAATTGTTAGTACAAATTAGATTACCTAGTTTACCTGTGCTTACTACGTGCACAGATTACTAACATCATCACGGCTGTTTATAGAAAATAAATGTTTACAGCCTCCTATTATTTTGGTTTAAATAAGATATTAAATATCTTTCTTTAATGAAATGAAGCTTAAAAATTTTTCATTAAAAACACACACACATAGCTTGGAAATGTGCTCTAGAAATGGAATTAAGAGCTTGTTAGATATACATTGTATATAAATCCTCTAAACCCCCAAAATCTAGTTAGCCACCGATTAAACACATTCAGTGCTTAAAAATGCTTTCCTTTTGTTAGGTAAGAATGCAATCTCTCTTCCAAACACTGGTAATGCTGCTCTCTCCTGTCACTCTGCCTGTCACTCCATCAAGTGTCAACCTTTCTAAAGGTTCATGCTCAGTCTCAGGTGTCTGCTCTGCTCTAACCTCTGTCTCCCCATCACAGGGCAGATCTCCAGAGGCCCTGTCCAACCTCAAGCATTCTCTGATTCCCCCACACCCTACGTGTGCCTCTCTGAATTCCTCCTATTTTTATTTTTTTTTGCTATAGTACTTTTTGGGTTAATCCTAGAAGCTGTTTTGAGATTGCTTATCCAATACGTTGCGATGAATTTGGCTTGGAACAGGCCAACCTGGCATTTGGTCAACTTGTAGGGTACTTCATATGATCCATAACACTGAGACATCAAGGAAAGAGTTTTTAGTAGAAGGTAAATTTTGTAGAAGGATATTAGTTGGGGAGTGATCTCTTCAAAATCCAACAAAGGTCCCTAGAATCATGGAATCATCTAGGTTGGAAAAGACCTTCAAGACCATTGAGTCCAACCATTAACCCTACCTGAAATGTCCACTGCTAAACCACGTTCCTAATACCAGCCAGAACACTTCTTCTTACAAATAATTTTTAAACTAAAGCTGAAGGATAGCTTTAATGGAAAAACTGCAAGATCTTAATGAACTTAGATGAAAACATGGTGACTTCAATCACAGATACTATACTATTGTCAGGCTCTTGTATTGAGCAGAGCTTGAAAAGCACGCATTGAAATTAGTATTATAAATGCATTTACAGGAATAATTTACCTACCTACAACCAATAAAATTCAAATAACATTTACATCATAAACAGAAAATTACCTAAATTGTGTATTATCAATGGGCACATGCTCTCACCAAAACCTATGGCACTCACTGTGCCATAAAATAAACCTAACCCAAACCCAACATAAACTGGGGATGCATGGAATGCATTTTATCATAATACACTTTTACCACAGTGGAATCATATATTAACATGAAATTCAGAGTGTGAAAACACTTATGGTGCATGTTTTAGCAGTTGTTTTTCAATGAAGATGCTATTTTTGCATCTACATAAAGACAAACAACCCCAAAAAAAGTAATTCTAGAAAACCTTCTCGTTCTCCTGTCTTGGAAGAAATCAGCTGAACTTCTAAAAAGGTCAAAACTTTCAAGAGATTATTGACTGTGCTTCAAGTTACAGGGGTAAAGTCTGAATCATATTTCCATGTAGCAGTGATCAATAGTGCCTGCAAAAAAAAATTAACTTCTTCATAGGACATCTCAAGCTGAGCACCAAAGTTATTTTATCATCTATGAGAATCTAAGTACTTCTCTGCTCTGCAGACAGAACAGATACAAGTATTTTGTGCAGGGAAAGACACTTCCTATAAAAACAGTAATGAAAATATCTTTGAGTGTTCTATAAACTCATTTCTCTACTGTATAATTTCTTACATAACAGAAACTCATTTATGTAACAATAACAACGGTGCTTTGCAATCGTTCATACAGAGCTGTAAGAATATAGTGCCTGGGAAACCAAACCACAAAAATTGGATCCAAAAATCTCAGTGCCTGATCTGCCAATAAAACTATTACATATTTAACGATTTTCATCTAGGAGACTGAAAAAGATTCCTCATTTATTTTTAAGGTAACACCCCTTCACAGAATGCAGAGAAGTATCAGCTCTATCCAGAAGCAGGATGAACAGAAGCAAGGAGAGGAAAAGGAGGATACATTTCTACTTCAAAAACAAATAGACATTTAGAGAAGCCCCAGCTACCTCTGATGCACACAGAAGTCTCTCAGAGCCCAGTTTGGGAATCAATCTAGAAGAAAATACAGTTTATCTTGCTCCTGCTTTTTGCAGATTTCATTTCCTCAGGCTTTTTTCGCGAGAGTTAGGAGAACAAAGACATTGGAAAGACACGACTGGGAAGGGAAGGAAAGGAGGTCAGGGAAAAGCAATGTTAGGAAAACAAGGGGTGCAAGTTGCAGGCTCGGTAAGACTGAGAGAAGAGGCTGCAAAGATGAGAAGGGGGAAGAGGCCAGAGCAGCCCAAGCAACCCTGTTCTACAGATGGCTGCGGAGAACCTGACGGATTCCGGCAGCCGAGTGGTAAATACATATGGGAACTTGTTGCTTAAGGCTTAATCAAGCTCAGCTGTAACAAACCCTTTTTCAATTATTTTAAAAGCCTTGCTGAATTCATAATGCTTTGGTTGGTGTTTTACAAGTCGCCGGGCTCAATTTCATTTAAGAAGCTCATTGCTATTTTTGCGTAGTCTTAAAGAGAACCACACGGCTGGAACTTCCACTCCATCCTCCCCAAAAGCATATTGCCTCTGCAGCTCCCTGGAAGACTGAGCAGAGCAAGCTTACGTTTTAATGCGTTCAGAACCAGGTAAAGTTCCTTCCACAAGAAAACGTGATTGATTGTTACAATGACAGTAATTGCATTTTAGTAAAAGTAACCATTATGGTAATTTTCCTCTAGAAAGAGGCATTTAACTAACTTAAGTAACTTGTTACTTTTCAACACATTAACTTTGGCAAATTTAAGGCTCCAAACGTGCAGAGTTCACAGACACAACAAGGTGCATCACTCGGGGAGGGTGCACACTCCTTCCCATCTATATGTCGAGCAGTGTTTCCAAACAGCACAGGCTAAAAAAACCTGCGTCCCCAACCCGGCGGCAATTACACCCCGAGGAGCTGCTGCAGCACATCTATTGCAGAGTCCCCTGTTTAAAAACTCCTGATTTCAGAGCAGCAAACTTCGGATCATTATGAAACAGTAATTTCTAAGCATCTACACAGATCAAATGGCAACTCTGAGAAAAGGGTAAGGAAAGATCGTGGTAAAGCAAACCAACAGTCACCCACGACGCAGCCCTACGAGAGGGGGGGGGGAGGTGTGAATGACAGACACAGCAAAGCAGCCAGGGAACATCAAACCCCTGCACAGAACCCTACAGCTACAGCCCACAGCACAGGAGAGCAAGAGAAGGATTTCTGCAAGAGATTACCTGCTGCACCACTGTGATACCTGTCAGTCACTAAAACCCAATATTAACCTTGCATTTCTCGCACTGCTCCCAAGCACCACTTGAATGCTGGTTAAAAGCTAAGCACTGAGAAGTCTGGAGCACTGCACTCGTGAAAGCAGGGCATTATTTTTTTTTTCCATTTTATAAATGCTCAGTGCAACCAAGGTTACGGTAACTTCTTCATAAAAGTGTAGTTTCTGGTAATTAACAATGACATCATCAAGTAATTGAAGCATCCAGGTTTTGTTTCGGATTACTTCACACGACTCAAAGTGGAAAAAAACCAAAGTTGTTTAAGAGAATAATCATTCCCTATGCTTTAAAGGGATTCTAAACTGGAGCTGGTTGAATTTCCACACCAGCCAACATTTTTGGACGAAAAAAGAACTGAGATTAGTCTCGACTGAAATTCTGGGTTTAAGAAATTTCCTTTAAATGGGAATATTAACAATTTGAACTTCAACAAATCAGACTTAAAGTTTGCACTTCAATATTCCCAGCTTCTCTGAAACAACAGTTTTTGTATCTCTGGCTCCTGCTGCCTCCTATACTGCCTTTCAATTGCACCTAATGGTGATGTTGCAGAATTGTGCAACTTGAGTTTTCACATACGATGTTGCAAGGAGAAGTAAAACCTTAGTCTTTCCAATAATTCCTCCTCAGCTTAGTACCCTGTTGGAAAACTAATCCACTCCTCGAGTTTTTCACACCTTGCAAATGAAATACCAGTAGATAAATCGATACATGAAGGCTTTCAAGATTTCTTTTTCCCCTAATCAAAGGAGTACTATTAAAGAGAAGGGGACACTGCCACGCTCACCATATCTGGGCTGGCAGGTCCAGACTAACAGGTTCTGTCCCCCATATCACCAGGAGTGACACAAACTCCTCCCTTCTGAAAACTGCTGACCTGTCAGGTAAGTTAATTCAATTATTTCAATGGGAAATACTCAATTCTGTAAGAGTTTTTTGGTTTGTTTAAAATTAATTTATATTAAGGAGCTTCAGTTGAAACTGTGATTTAAGTGTTTAGAACGGTCAATAGTTTTTAGCCTCCTCTTATTTCAAGATCCCAGTTATACTTTTAAGATAATACGGATGCTATAAGGTGGAGGAGAGACTAGAGAAAATTACAGAGAAGAGGGTTAAGAAATAACAAGCTAGAATATTAATCTGTATTATCTCAAAGTCTGCTGTACTGCTTTTTCAGCAGCAGCCTGGCAGGTAACTTTACATAAACCTCCATTTTTCTCTTTTCTTGAATTTTTAAGAAATCACACCTGGAAATTGGGCAATGATTTTTTTTTTTATTATTTTATTTTTTCTTTTACAACTGAAAGCAACTATTGGGTTGCAAACTCTTAGGGAAAGAAAAGCCAGAACTCTTGGATGATCAGAAGGACTTGGCAATTCACACAGATCAAGAAATCCTGCTTCCAAATACTTTCAAAATGGAAATCTTGCCTCTACTGTTCATCTTCTACTACACCATAAGGAAAGAAGATTTAAGCAGATTTCAAAGATAGCTTGGTTGTTCAAAGATAAAGTGAAATTAGGAATAAATCAGTGACTGACACACAAACAGCAGTAACTTCGGGCACATGTTAAGAGCTTGCTAACACCCATTCCACCATGGAATTTTGATGGACTGTTTTTATAACGCGGTGTCCTAGTTACTTTTGAGAAGAGGAGGAAAACTTAAGAGTTTCAACAGAACTGGCAGTCCACCTCTACAATTAATCCTTTATCTCTTCCGTATCTTCTAAGTTGCATGTGGCAAGCCACACTCCTGACTTTTCCTTGGCAGAGTGTAGAAGTGAATTCTACCACATCAGCTGAAGAAATTAATGATTTTGTGGTGTTTTTGCAGTTCCAGAGGTGATGTGTTTTACTCAGTGCAACGCAGAATAACGTTTCAACCTTTGAGCAGATGTTAACTGTTAAAAAAACCCAACAAAACCCACAAAGAAAATTACCCATCAGTAGTGTAGTGCAACTTTGCCCTGCCCATGCCCACACGCCACCTACGACGGAACCGCTGTGGAAAGGTCTATAGTGGTCAGGCCACCTTACAGGACCTTCAAAGAAAGAAGAAACCTTCCAGTGGAGCTCTGTTGAGAGAAAGGACACCTTTTGGACCTACAGCAGACTGCCATCCAGCAGCAAACCCTCTGCTCTGAGCACCCAAGGTCAGCGAGAAGCAGCAGCTATGGTGCAGGCTTGCAAAGCAGCAGATGAAAGCCCCAGGCTGGCAGATATAAACTGGGACCTCTCTCAATAACTCTTGCACACAATGCATTACATTTGGCAGGCTTACAATGGAAAGGTGAGGGGAAAAAAATAACATAACAAGTATTTGTATTGTACTACAAGATAAATTAAGGAGACTCTCCCAAAAACAAACAAGAAAAGCAGTTATTTTTTATTGACTTAGCTGTAATTGTCTCAGCAATTCCAAGCACCACAGGAGTATGTGTAATGACCATGTAAGACCTGCACGACTGACGAAAGGAGTCGATGCAGCTAACCATGATCCATAATTTGATTCTGATGTCCAACAATGTCGTAAATGAGACGCGAACGTGTTTTCTACCATGCAATTTGGGATGAGTGGAACTCTGTAATTCTTCGTAATCCCGAGATAAAACACTTTGGAAACGCAGAAATCATCTTCGCATGGCTTGGGAGAAAAGGAATGAGCTGCTTAAACTGTCAGATTGTAACACTGACAAGCACAATTCATCTGAGTCCTGTATTTTCCTGTATTGTAGAGAAATAATGGGTCTGGAAATGTGTTTTGGCTTGACATAGTTTGGTTCCCAGAAGGCACAACTTGGAGTTCTTCAGAGAAAAGTGGTTAAAGGCAGGCAGGTGAGACAGACATTAGCTCAAGGCCACACCCTAAGTTCTCTTCAAGGTGGGTCTTGGGAGTCAGGGAATAGAAAGATGACCATTAAGCCTCCTCTAGAATGTCTGGTTGCTTAGCGAGGAGCCACAATTTCAACTGCAATTCCACAAGCCCTGGCATCAAAAAAACAAAAAAGCAGCTCCTCATTTTTTTCGCACACTTGGTCTGGTCTTAACACCAGGAAGGTGAAGACCTTCAAACCAGCAAACGTGTTTGTGAGGTTAGGAATGAATGGGTTCAGAAACTAGTTTAAAGCTAAGGTTTTAGGTTTGCTCACTGGGCTGGTTTTAACCCAAATCAGTTCCCAAATCAATTAAGCTCGCAGCTGCAGGAACATTTGTGCAGGGCAGGGCAGCATCTCCTGGCTTACGCTGGCTTAAAGTGTTTGTGGAAGTACAGCAGGAGTGTAACTGAAGACCTGCTATAGTCTAACACTGCTAATAATCCACACATGCCATTCCAGAACACAGGAATAGTTAAAGCATATAAATGGCCTTGCCATGTGCCTCGGGTAGGGGCCTAACAGGGGAGAGCTTAGAAATTGCTGTTAACAGCTTGAAAAATACCTAAGTTTTGAGGCAACATTATGTTCCAACAGCAAGGACAAAAATATGATTCCCGAGTCCCTTGCATCACAATGTGATTGATGAGAACATGATAAATGGACTTCCCAGACCTCCCACAATGCAGCTTCTGTGAGAAAGCTGAGGATGCATCTGGTACAGTCTTCCCACCTCTCCATCCCTTCCTGTCCTGCCATCATCAGATCCTCTTTAACCTGTCCGTAGTCCCCAGCTGCCCTTCTCTATAACATGGCCATTTGCAAGCCTCTCAGGCTCTGCTTAAAATTTCCACTAATGCTCCCAAGGTATCAGAGAATCAAACTGAAGTAACAACAAAAGTACCAGAAGAATCACAATAGAAATGCCACTCTGCATTTCCCATCACACAGAATGGTGGGGGTTGGCAGGGCCCTCTGGAGCTGATCTGGTGCCATCCCCCTGCTCCACCCATCAGGGTCACCCAGAGCAGGGGGCCCAGCAGCGCAGTGTCCAGCCGGGCTGGGAATCTCTCCAGACAAGGAGACTCCA
>WTSP01003857.1:9364-87298 GCA_025331215.1 Actenoides lindsayi | reverse complement strand
AGACACTGGAACAGGTTGCCCAGGGAGGTGGTGGAAGCCCCATCCTTGGAAGTGTTTAAGACCAGGCTGGATGGGTCGCTGAGCAACTTGATCAAATGGGAGGTGTCCCTGCCCATGGCGGGGGGGTTGGAACTAGATGATCTTTAAGGTCCCTTCCAACCCTGACAGTTCTATGATTCTATGATTACCTGCATCCAACATGGGCACAATACAGATCATATACTTTCCTTTTTTGTTCCAATACCCTACCCTGAATTTGCATGCTGTTTTATACAGACATTGTTCAGAATTTATCTGATCGGGTAGAGATGCCAGACAGAAAGCTTGCTTGAACATCGGTGTTTCTCAGTTCATCTGGTCTGAAAGCATCTGGCCATCATAGCAAATAAGCAGTCTAATAGAAAACCTCTCACATTTCCTTGCTGCTGTTCTGACCCCCCCCCCCAAAGTCCCAACCACAGGAAGTTGCATTTGCTAAAATTAAAATTGCCAATAACCAAGGAATGAGCTCGTAACAGTTGCCAAAATACATACTTTTTATGAGCAATTTTTAATTCATGCTTTACAAAACTGAAGGTGTTTTTGCCCTCCCCTTTCAATTTTACCTGCCTAGACCTGAGATCAAGTCCTTGGATTTCCTTTGTTGCTTGTGATTCTCTTCTCTCCTTCTCCTCCTCCCCTCCCCCAGTAATTAATAACTGTTGTGAGGAATGCAGCTCCTTTTTCTACTTTAGAAGTTACTGTACTTTAGATTTTAAAGATGTCATTAATTATTTCAGGGAAGTAAATCCTTGAGGGCCTGGGCTCAGGTTTTGGCAGGCCTTTTCAACCCACCCCTCAGTTACTCAAGAGCATTCACTCTGATGTCTTTTCAAGCTGATGTGGTATCTGGATTTTTAAAACATTTTCAATTAACGATTAAAATTTATGCCCATGGTTTTTAGTCATCCAGATAGAACGGGCAGTACAGAGCCTATTGCTGATGGGATGGGGAAGATGAAATATGCATGTTGGTAGAGCTGTGTGAGGACATTCAAGGGATACTCAATCTTTCAATGGCTTGAGCTTTTGATCACTGATTTATGTTCTTTTAGATGCATCTAAACACTCTAAGTGTTAAAGCTATGTCGGTCTATCTGCAACAGTTCTATCTGGGCAGGACCCTACTAAAGGAGAAAATATGCAGCTGCTTTTTTTTTTCCTCTTTCTCTTCATTAGAATTAACTATAATAAGGGTGTCAAAGTCCCTTTCTGAAACAGTTACGAGGCCTGGACTACTTATGGGGAGGAGGGGAATGTACTTTGTTTCTCAAATAAATGCAGTTTCTCACATCAAAGGACTCTAACTTGTCAGCATGTCCCTTAGTATCTGTGTCGTCATAAGAGCTTGTATTTCTGCTTCTGAAAAAGTGGAGTTTATTTTTTCTTTTTTAAATACTTCTAAAGTTGGTTGTATAAAGGTACAAGGAGCTGTCTTCTCTTAGGCTCTCCTGTGAACAAAGTTAATTCTTTTTAAGGGAATAACACTTTTGGGACTGTACTTCTCTCTGTGCTACCAGCTTGGGATTGTATTTCAGCAATTTTGAGAACTCTGCCATGTGAATACTTATCTATATTATATGGACTTCAAGTTTTAGGGAAGTGACAAAATAAAAAAGGAACACAGCACATTTTTTTCTGATACGTTTTCCTTCTAAAATGTGCATGTGTTGCAGAACTGAGCCTTATTTGACACTTGTTTTCACTCCGTGTACTTGAGAATGGTGTATAGAATAACTCGCATTTTAATATTTGCATTGAGGTTCTTTTTTATATGTATGTGTATAAACCCATGCTTTTTTTTTCCTTCTTACATTTAGTGGGTTAAGAGGCAATCAAGTAGTGCACTGCTACAAAATTCTGTATTCATTCATTCACGTTTCTCACATAGTTCTTAACACAGTCACAGAAGTCTGAACTCTGATTTATTTCTTTTTTCCATAACTTTATTAGGGGGTTAACAAGCCACTCCTCCAGTGTTCTTTAAAGCAAGATTGCAAATAAGTCTTTTTTTTTTTTTTCCTCTTCTTATTGGCAAATTGTTGGCTGTACAGTACTGCACAAGTATAGACAACATGAGAGATCCTTTAACATAACATGAGAGAGCCTTTAGTCGCTTTGCTCCCTAGCTTTGGAACTCATTGCCAATTGAAGTAAGGAAAGCTCTGGCTGTTGGGACTTTTAAATCTAGACTTAAAAGTTATTTGTTCTGTTTAGCATTTTTAAAATGATTCTATTAGGAATTGTATGTGCTTCAGTTTTAATTTTAACTCATAATGATTGTAAAGCACCCTGGGATGCTTGCATGAAGGGCGCTACAGAAACCCAAGATTGTATTGTACTGTGTTGTAATGTATTGTATTATTACATGGTGCTGGAGTTGGACCACGGACAATTCATATAGAAAGCATTTGAATACTTAGCTGAAGATAAGGAGTGTGTGTGGGGGGGTACTATCTCTTTTTTGCTTCTTTTCCCCGTTTTCTGTCAGTTATTTTATTAAACTAAATTAACATGGCAGTTATTCCCTAAGAAATGCCAGCATAATTTACTGCTGCAGAGGGGCTCAAAATGTAAACCAGATGATAAACTAAAAATAAAAAAGTCCACATTAAGATTTAATTGCACTTCCCTTTCTATATTACGTTCTTATGTAAAATACATTACGAAATAGTACTTTCTTTATCACTTCCTTCACTTTTAACTGAATTTCATTAACAATAAAGAAATATATTGTCTCTGCTTCAGTAATGTTACTTGACAGTTAATCCCTTAACTTGATGTACATGTCTTTAAGATTATTTTTTTTATTTTTTTTTTTATAAAGAACATGATAGCACTGACTGGAGCCAAGTATTGCACAATCATGTGATTTGCAAGTTTCCCAGCTCGCAGCTTTGCCAGTGCAGGTCAATTCACACCTGCCACACTTATGCCATTCTGGTCCTCATGTTGTTTTTCCTCTGTGATTGTCAGAGGTAGAGAGAGTTGTGCATGCGGCTCCTTCCTTCCCTCCTCCCTCCCCACTCCAAATGTGTGGTAAACCTTGTGCATTGGAAGTGTCTGCGCAGGAATTAAATGGAGTTTAATTTCTGTCCATTAGGAAGCTGCTCTCCACATCGCCAATTAAGCATTCTACTTAAAGGGCAAGGAGATGCGTATGTCTACATCTTAATCACTGCTGTGACTGGTTTGCAGAGACCTTCCCTGACTCGTTCTCTTATTACTAACAGTGGTGGGAGACACAGAGATCAGTGTGATTATAAAATCTCCCCAAAAGCTGAGTAAATTCTGTAGGTGCTGTATAACATCATTGTCAGCAGATTTAAAGCTGAGGTACATCTGTGTTAGGGGACGTAGGGGTGTGGGCATAAAGATGTGTTGGGAGAAAATTACTTGTATTGGTAATATTTTCTTTTTCTTTACCAGACAGGAATGAAAGCAAAGCAGGACCTGCTTACTCAGAGGCAATGCTAAGAGATGAGCAACTCACCTTATCAGACCAGACTCATTGCATGTCCTTGCTCTAATCGTAACTTAGAAGAAAAGAGATGCTTCTCTCAGACTCTGAGCAAAACTCTCAAAGCTTTCTCCTTGTCCCCACTTTTTTTTTTTCTTTTTCAATTAATAGCTAGGTTCTTCCTTTTTGTTTCCAAGAAACGTGGTGGGAAAACCTAAGGCAAGGGTGAGCTTTGTATCTCTTTCTTTGGACACTTATTTAAGTACAGCACAAATAATATCAGATTCCTCTGGTGCCTTGCAGCGGTGATCAGGGGACAGGTTTTTCAGGACAGCAGCAACGTCAGACATGCCGCACTCTGAACCATGGCATAAACTACTCAAAAGGGAAAAGTTTTGTTCCCCAGGAGGGGGAACAGATGAAAAGCTCTTGTATACATCTATCTCTTAATTATTTTTATTTTAAAGTATTAAGGTTTCCAACACTGAGAGATGCAGTTCTTTCATAAGCTTGTACCAGAAGAGGGGGGAAACTGTGCTAAAGCATAACCTGTAACTGGCTGAGCCACCTTTCTGAAGAATTTCATACGTTTTAGTAAATTGTCATAGAGGGTGGGTTTCCTGATGATGAAAAATTGAGGCATGTGCAAAGGACATTAGTGTCAGTGGCCATTTTAGAGAGATTAAATCTCTTCTCCATCTCTAAGTTTACCTAGTGTGTTTGTCTTTGAATCAATATATCAAGACTCACTCAGAATTGGGGGGGAGTTTGTGTGTGTGTGTGTGTATCACAATAAAGCCTCACTGAAATATACTTGCCAGCTAGTATGTCCCCAAGCTCTTAAAGCTGTTATTCTGCATGTCTTGTAAGGAATAGCTTACCTAATGTAGCTACATTTGTTAAATTTATGTATTTTAATATAAGGGGTAACTAAGAAATAAATTTTAATAGATAGACCCTCAAAGTTCATGTGCATATTCCACATGGAAAGGCAGCTGCAATGTTTCTCTTTCAAGATTTCATTGAATCTTGAATCTTTTTATGAATTCTTCAGAGCATCTATACTTTTCACAAACTCTTGTCAGTGAAAGGCAGCAACACAGAGGCAAAACTAGTATCTTGGCTAACATAGCTGCTTAAAATGTCACCTTCATATGATTTTACTCAGTAGAAGTTGAGAATCCATAGCAAATTTTGTATTAACTCATTTTTCTCCTGACAAATGTTTACGTTTTTCTCAGAACAGAAGGTGGTTTGTTCATGTGCTTTTAGTAGTGTAAATATCCTCCTAGAATTTGGGCCTATATGATTAAGTACAATCGGATGTACAGGTGGTTCATAAAGAGCACATGGCCTGAAATGATAAATTTGACACTTAACCATTTAAACAAAGGATAGGCAAGGGATGTTATTGGCACTAAAGGGGTATTTAGACAAGCAATCAAAGGCATGAGAGATGCACTGACTAGGAGCAGAAATCAGTGAAGTTCAAACTAAAAGGTAGTCATACATTTAAAAAAAAAAACCACTAAAACAACAAAACACCAAAAAAAAAGGTAGATATCTAGTGAAATAGATTGCCATGCAATGGAGTGAAAGATCCAGCACAAGAAGTCTTCAGGTCAGTATCAGGTGTTTGCTCTAGTTCAGCCACAGCTAACTTGGCTGAATTTAGAAATTGTTCTAGGGTCTCCCTGAATGTAAAGTCCACATAGATGCTTGAAAAGGTCCCTCTTGGGTTTAAAAATCTGCAAAAACCTGTGCAGAAAAAGGAAAAGAGATCAAAGGAAAGGCTTATCCTAAATACCAAAAGAAATGCAGCAAGACAACTGTTAGTGCTACTGAGTCTGATGACTTCTTGTCTGGACATTGTGCCTCAGGGCTCAACTTCATGCCAGACATCTGATGCTTTGCCTAGCAGAACAGTGGAATCCGAGAAGAGACTTGCTGAAAATCATGTCCTATTTCCCAGCAAGGAAATCTTCCTTAATGTGGTGGATAATGCTAAACAATTTTGAAGAGCCTTGTACAAAAACTGCAGTGAAAACAACCATCATGGCTGGTTGAAGCTGGAACAATTATCAATATCCTTATCAGGAGAATGTATGTACTGCATTCTATGGAAAATGTGCTCAAAGCTGAATTTAAGGTCTTAATAGGTCTAAAATGTCCCCTATAACACAATGCATTTGCATTAGGATAGTAGTTGGAAGCATGTGCATTAGGATTAGCGTTTCCAGATGGGAAATAAGTCAGAGGCTGGAACAGAGGGGCTGGAAATAAAAGCAATTCTCTTGAGAGGAAGACTGAAGGTGTCTCTCCACATTTTCACCAGATCAGTCTGTGCAGTCCCCATGGCCCCACCTCCTTCCATCTTTATTCCTGTACAAGAAATGCTCTCTCCACATCTATTATACACAATCTGGAATGTCCTCCTGGGCACCAGCTTCCTCTGGGCTCATTACTGACATCCCAAGGAGAAGGGGTGGTTAGGCATGAAGGCTTCATGTAGTGCTTTGCTTAGGATAGGAACAGCATCAGCCTGGAGAGGGACTGAGGATCCTGTCTCCACATTGTGGAACTGGGAAGGAATGGTGGAACTTAGCCTGGAATAGCTCAGCTCTTCAAGTCATGTGGACTTGCAGTCCAGCCATGGTTGGAGCACAGCTTCTGGGTTTGTCTTCAGCAGAAATGTGTTCCCCAAGAAAGCGTTGTAATGGGCACCAAAGTAGGAGCAATGAGGAGAGCCCTTGAAAATGTACATTCACAGTTCAAGTTAAAAGAGCAGTTTAAGGCAATCTCTTTACTTTATAACAGCTTTTTTTGAGAAGATTCCTGGCTTTCCTTACCTGTGGAGCTCTCAGGTTTCATAGCTCTTCTGGCAAAGGCACTTGCAGAATCAAAATCTTAGGGTGTAGTAATTCACCCTGCAAAATATAGATCCACTTTCATTCTATGAGGTAAACCAAGAATTGTCTTATTAAATAATGATTGTTTTGCATTTTACATCTTATTCAGGTTGATTTTAGGAAGGGTTTAGTGAGGACTTTAACTACTAAGCATGTGCCATTTAAAAATGGTGCACAATAAAAATCGCGGTTCCTAAAAAGATTCATATTGGACATCTGACAATGAAGACAAAAATGTGTTATGTCTCCTTATCTTTTATAGGTTGAGGTTGTGACTTTGTTTTTGTTTTTTGGGGTTTTTTTGAAGTCTAAGGCACTATGTCATAAAGCTTGTAAAGCAGTTATGAAGTTCTTAATCTGAATTAACATTTCCCACCTACCTATCTTTCTTGCTTTTAAGCTTTTAACCTTTGTAGATATAAGACTAGTATCTTGGGAAGCAGCTTTTTATTTAAGCTTAATTTATATCTGTCAGTGGGAGATGCTTGGAAAACATCGGGAGAATGCTGCTCTGTCATGCAGCAACTGGGAATTTACATTACAAAATGGTAAAAATAGTGCAAGGATCAGTTCCTTCAAATGCTGAATCTTCATTTCTGATTTTCAAAATCTTCTCCTGTGTGGGTATATTTCTATACATATATAACTATATGTGTGTATATATATATGTATATGTGATTGAAGCTCTTTTTGGTTTATATCTTGCCTTGTTACATTCAATGTAGCTTTATGCTAATATGTACATTTATAATACTTAAAGCAGAAAACAAGGAGGAGATAATTTAGGCTTTACAAGAATAGGAGAAAGGAGCAAAGACATGCTCATGTGTTGGAAGAAAAGCTTGTGCTGTCTTTTTAAATCTGCCTTCAGGCAGTTTTAACTTATATGACCAGCATTTGCCATGCAGATCCTTACTTCTGACCCTGGCAACAGTATGGAGGTCAGATAGCCATCCAAGTGCAGTGCCAAAGGCACAAACAAAAGTTTTTTTCGTCTCTGTCCATCTGTGGGTTTTTCCCTTATCCTACGTTTTTGTAGGGCATATGACAAATTCCGTTGCATTACTTGCTGTAGTTCAAGGTAATGGACCAAGGAATTTAACATAATTCTTCATAAGCAATGAAACTGTCCATCTGATTATTCCTTGTCCAAAAAAACAGCTAGTCGCTGGATGTATTTGGTCTGCTTTTATGTGGAGTGGCAGATGATAATTCTTTGCCATACCAGAACACTAGGAAAAACATTTTGCCCTGGTTGGGTTTTTGCAGTATGTAGGCTGGCGTAGGCTCAGGCAGGCTAAAATCTTTTGATTTGGGGATAATCTTATGTTATCCTGTTGAGCTTGAATGTTCCCTTCTCATTGGAAAAATGTTAATGTAGAGCCTTCTGAGAAATAAGCACTCTGAAGAGTTCAACTTGTGTTAAAACTGATGCTTGCTATTTCCACGCAAACAAAAGCCACTGATGGTGCCAAGGATCGGGGAAACAAAGTTCCTCTGTCCTTTATGAAAAGATTTCCCCCCCCCTCCCCCCTGCAATCTTTAAGTTCTGTTCTGTTCTGCAAGTTTATCACTATTCAAATTAGGTCTGTGGACACAGGCTCATAGCTTTTCTCATTTTTGTTTGTTTGTTTGGGTTTTTTTAAAGGCATGTTAGTGTTGCAGCATTGGAACATGCTACCCTGCTGGCGTTTCGGGATGGAAAGAGGAGGATTTGTAGTAGAGAAAACGGAATAGAGCCTTAAAAGTTTGGCTTTAAAAAATGGAGCCAGTAGTTTGACAGATTGTTCAGTAAATGTTCATTTTACTGAGAATTATAAAAAAAGGTGCTTAACACTTCTATGCCGTTAATATAATACATTAAAAGGTTACTGTCAAGATTAGTGTTTCAGCTCTGAAAATTGACTGTAAGGTTTATGGGCAGCACTGTTCATATTCTGCTTGGAAGACGAGGTATCTTCTACTTACCACTTGACAAAACCATAAAGTTGTTACAAGGCTTTACAGTGAAAAACTTGATAAATAGTAAAATGTAAATAAAATCTCATTTGAAAAGCGGGAGAGTAGTTGCTGTCTGTCTTACAGCCAGATTTAGCAGATGCGGGTTTGAATGTAAAACAGTTGTGAAAATAGCCAGTGTCAAACTAGTGCAAAATTAAACTTGTGGGGTGTTCTGTTTTCAGTGTCTGTTATTGTTGAAGTACTCCATTTCAAAAGCATGCATTCCTTCCTACAGAAAAAAATCAGATTCCTTAGTTGAAATTAATTAGCATTCAGAAACCAGATAGCATGTTTTTGGGTATTCATGAGATCTCTGTTTGAAAAAATGTTTTTAACTTGTAGAAATGTGTTGCAACACACAGATGGGAAGAAAAAGGAAAAAAAAATCATCTCTTTAGCAAGCACTGTGTGTAAAAGGAATATTACATTTTGCACGCTCCTGATTACCCTGTGTAAACAGTTTTTGACATCTGTCTTTATAGTTTTCGAGGAGAGGAAGACTTTGTTAAAAGAACCGTTTTTATACAGCAGTCACCATTTCAGTCTTGCTTTACCTGTATTATGAAAGCAGATGGTCTGCATGTCTTTTGAATATTTATAACTATCAAAAACAATCTCTTGCTATTCACCCTTAGGCTTATGAGATGTCAGGACTGTTCTGGTTGAAAAAAAAAATCATCTTGGGTGTTTACAGAAAGAGGATTACATTAAGCTGAAATGACTATACATTTTCCAGTTTAATATTTGTCCATCAGCTGTTTAATCGTATTTAGATAATTGTGTAAATAAGTTGTTGCAGCCCTTGCCCCTTCCAGTGAGCAGGCTTGAAGCTTTAAACACCAATGAATGAGTTGCAAAAAACCTTGTATTTTTTTATTCCTAGTTAAACAACATGGAAGGCCTAAGTAAGTTTCGGTTACAATGTTCCATTTAAAGGAAATTTTTCATTTGCAAAGGAATCCCCAATATATAATTCAGCCAAGTTGTTTTAGGAAGCTGCTGTGTCTGTTACTCTCTGCTAAGTCTGCTACCATGTATTTGTTCTGTGTAAATACTGCAGCCCAGCTACCCCTTCATGAGGCATGAAAACAACCTCATTCTGCCCATATAAAAATAATTTTAAGGTTATTTAGGGGAAGTTTTGGGACTGTGGGGGTTAAAAGCTTTTTTGACTGGAAGCTGAGCAATCACTGATAACAGATTTTGCTGTGGTTGGTTGATTTGGCAGAAAAGCATGAACAGTTTTGGTTTAGATGATTGAATTAACCTGATTAACATTGTTTTTGTTGTTTTGCAAAAAGGACAACAGTATACTTTTAGCGATGCTTGAACAATACTTCACCTGGTTGGAGGGCAGCATTAGAGGCAATGATTCAGAAATGCCTCCCTTGTAGCACCTGCATCGGTGGCTGCTGTGACCAGCCAGTACAAAAGGCTCAGGTTGTTCCCCTGTCTTGCAGGATGCACCTTGCATTAGATTCTGGCACGATATGAAAGGCGCTTGATGCTACTGTTTTATTGGGTTCTATTTGATGGGCATATGAAAAGCGTTCTGGTTGAGATTTAAGATACTTCCCCAAGGAGCTCCCCAACTTCTTAGACAAATGGTGGTGTCTGATTTTCAAATCTCTGGTATTAAATCTTCCTGAGAGAATAGGATTTGGTTCAAACTACTCTGGGTGAACCTCAGCTGAACTTGAGAATGAATTCTACCCCTACCTCCACACAGTTGTTGGATGCCTAATTATAATTAACTTATTTGGCTAAAAAAAGAGCACTTGGGCTGCAGCAGATGGTATCATTCCAGAACAGCGGGATTTCTGTGAAGGTGGCACCATTTCAGATCGGATCTCATGATCCTCAGAGTAGGACTGCAAGTGATGTGACTGGGGGGCAGGAGGGATGGAGAGAGGGGAAAGAGCGAAAATTGGTCTTGAAGTCTCGCAACTTACTTTCAAGGATGAACTTCTAGGACATATATTAAGACTGTATATCTGTGACCAGATTTTGAGTTCTATCAGTTTTCTTTTCGACGTGAAAAAGAAATCAGGTTGAGCGATGAATGTAATGCATTTGAATATTTGTATGATATATTTACATTCGTCATCATTGTACATGGAAAGTATCTGCTTCTGTGCCTCACAGATAAGGAATGCCTAGGTACAGTAGTACCTGATGATGATGTGCTTCAGATACAGTCATTTTCATTCTGATTATTGATAAGTATAGGCCAAGACATAGGGAACTCCTCACATGTAATGACCTGGGAAATAAGAATTACCTCAATATGCCTCCAGTCTAGATTGTGGATCTCTGACAACCACTGACTCATAGAGTTAGCCTTCACTTTTAGGCCCTAATCATAGTGGCCATTCATATATGTAGATGGCCGTTAAAACATGTAGGAATTCTACAGCAATAGGAATTACAGAGGAATTTCTATAGCAAAGTGCATCTCTCTGCACTGATGTGACTGCAGGTTTGATCACAATAAATAAAGCATAGAAACAATGAAATTCAATGTTGTCAAGTTATTTTGAGTTAACAAGGTAGTTATATTTTATCTGGCTTGTAAAATTTTGCCTTCAGTGAATTAGTAAATAAATCATTGATTCCTCCTGATCAGGATTCTTAGCGTAGGTAATATCACTTGAATGTTTGCATGAAGTGTTCTCAAAGAAAAAGCAAGGTAATTTTCATTTTAAAACATGATGGTAATGTCTGTGAGTTTGTTTTGTTGATTTTATTTTTTTTTTAATTTACTTTGAAGAGCTGGAGTAAAATCTGAGTATTAGCCATCAGAGCCTGAAATTCGCATTGTGTCAAAGAAGGTAAACTTCCTAGGAGTGTTATTTAAACAGACCACTCCCCTGTTTCATTGTAAAATAAAGTCACTGCATTAAAATGATTCCTGAAGAAGCAAAGGATGTCACAAACTGCCATGTCATTGGCATATCGTCACTGTAAATGACATGGAAAGGAGGACTTGTTTGTTAGATAAATGTCTTCATCAATAATAGGTAATTTACTAAAATTATTATTAATGTACATGTTTTCATATTTATTAAAGTTACTTGGGCAGGAGAAGACACCTGAAAGGGGCAAAGTAAAATGTGAGGGAACCACCTTGTAGTCTAAATGACAGCTAGAAAATATACAGAAGCCAGTATGGGATGGTGGCCCATTACATGTGCAGTTCCCCATTCTGCACATGCGTGCATGTACAGTAACTGCATCCATATAATTTACTAGTTCAGATCCAAAGGACTTTTTAAATCATGCCTTATGTATCATGTGCCCATGTTTGAAATGGGTTAATCTGTAAATGAGATTAAACAATACATTTCTAAGTATTAGGCATTAATGATGCTGCTGTTATATTGGAAACTGAAATTGGGTTCAGCTGAGCTTGGTTCTGGTCATTCAGTCTAGAGTTACAGTAGTCTATTAAGATTTCATTCTCCTTTTATACTACTGACAAAAGACTTCTAGCTAATTTCAGAAAAGCCAGATTAATATCAAGGAATCGTAAGAATTTTGGTGATTCAGAGAGATATGAAAATAACTGCCTGGTGAGTAGAGGGTATCCACATTTGTCATAAATAATACTGCCTTTCTCTAGCAGTTCTGAGTCTCCACAAATAGCTTGTTACAGAGTAATCCGTAACAAAATGATTATAATGAACTTCACTAGGATCAATAATCAAGGTACTTTTACTCAGAAGCTGAACTAGCCTTATAAAAGAAGACTTATAGTAATATTAATGACATTTTTACTCCAAACTCTTTCTTCCAGTGGTTATTGAAGTTTGTGTAACAAAGGGTTGACACTGTACATCGATTTTATGACTACACAAATACAGCTAGATGTTACATGCTGAATAGCAAAGAAATGTAATAATCAGGGCTTTGTTTTCTTGACTGTCATTCTTTCCTCAGTATGCTGGACAATTCCTGTAGTTAAGCTAAAAGTAACTACTTTCCACATAGAAATCTAAAGGGTGGCAAAGTTCAGTCTGTTGAAACTACATTTGCTAATTTTGTTGTTCATACATCTTCTAGGGAGTATAATTTTCAAGTTGGAGCATTATCTCATTTTGCAAGGCTTAGTCTTAATTGATTTTGTAAAAGAATGTACTGGAACGGAAAGTTCTATGCATTGTAAATTCCACTATTTTAAAATTGGTCAAAACTGAGCAGAAGGTAACTTTCTCACTGTAGCTATCTGATATCTCGAGAACCTTTGAGAAAAAATAATCTCTTATCAGCCTTTGGTCTATTTTACAGCTAATACTCAGTTACAGAATTAGACGTGACAATAAGAGCTTTTCATAAGCCTGTTTCTGTAAATCACCCAAAATACCCTTTTTTAGGAAAAACAAGTCTGGGTTTGTTTTGGGTTGTTACATATGTATTTTATTCTACTATAAATCCCCTTCTTTTAATCCTGCCAATAGGTCATTCATATAGACTTTCATCCTATGATTTTCTGTCTCCTGCCCTGTGATAAGTGGCACAAAGGAAATGGGCATGGGTAACTTGGGGCATTGCTTGCATTTTCGGAGTCAGTGTAGGATTTGTATGCCTGTAAACCCGTGTGGGTGCGTGAAGGGTAAATCAAATTTAAAAACAGAAATAGTATGAACAAAATGCACTTTTGGTTGGCATCTTCTGTCCAGAGCCCATTGCATTGCCTTATGTTTCTTGGTCGATAACTTTGTTCTCCCTTTGTATGTCTGCTTTTTTTGCTCTCATTTACAACATACTTTGGTTTGGTTTTATGCTCAATTAATGAGGTTTTTTTAAAGGCTTTGGATGATAGGATTAAAAATGCAATATAGTTCTCAAATTCTAAAAATATAATGGTTTCAACAACTGAATTATTTTGTGCTTTGACTTGTACTGCTCTGTATTACAGGATTTTTTTTTCTTCTCCCCTTTTCACACAGAGTATGATTTCTTCCATTGTGAACAGCACTTACTATGCAAATGTCTCAGCAGCAAAATGTCAGGAATTTGGAAGGTGGTATAAACATTTCAAGAAGGCAAAAGATATGATGGGTAAGCAAAAAAAAATAGAATTGCCATGATGGTGGGTACATACCATTATGTGTCACGTTGAGGTCTGTCACAGTCGTGTAAGAAGCCAGGTCCCTTCATGATAAGTTTAGGATGCTTTTGATGACTAGATGTAGAAAGTACGTATATAGTGAAAGAATTCATTTGAATAAATATTTGCTATTGAAACAGCCAAACTGACTTGGGTTGTCAGAGATGTAAAGCTGTCATTCTGTAAATCTAGAGATCTTCTACCACCCAGAATAATTGTTTAAAAAACCTGTTCCTGGAACTGTGATGGACTGATTTTTTTAATGTATGTATTTATTATTTTTTTTTCTCTGGCTAATGTATATTTAAAGAAACAGGCTTCTGTAACTATTGCTGCCTTCCAACAAGAATGTTAGAATTTTTAAATTATATTTTAACAAATAGTTCTTGTGACAATTGTTTGCTTGTTGTAGTAAGTGCAAGTAAATTGCTGGAGAAAAAAAATTAATCGGTGGGACATATTAATTCTGTAATACCTTTTATCGTCCTTTATTGTCCATTTTAAAAACTATTTCTTAAACCTGTTAACATAATTTTGAATATCTTATGCCAGAAAATTTTGTGTAGTTTTCAACAAAATGAAGAAATGGGACCTCAGTTTGGATTGCATTTTGAGCTTGACTTATCTTTCAGTATTTGAAGCAAAATCATTCATCTACCAAAACAGGTTCCTTGCCTTTTATAGCTTAAGGCTGTAATGAAGACAATGCATCACTTTTGTGATAATTGCTTGAATTACTATTCCAAGTGAATGGCCCACTTGGGTTGATCTCTACTTTCTGCTAGTGAAGGCAGCTTCTTTCCTTTATCTACTTTGTACCTTCTGTGCAACACCAAATCCTTCTTCTGAGACCACCAAAGTCGGTGGTAAGACTACACTTGACTCCAGGTGGTCCGTGTGTGAGGCAGCAAGATGCCTGCACAGGAGGGTGACCTTTCCACAGCATCCTTTCCCACTTCCATCCCAGCGGTGCCTCTGCATAGGGCAACCCCTGTGACATTTTCCTTATGTGACCTACTGAGACCATTCATTAATTCAGGGACAATGAAGCCAGAAGATGGGAAATGTGTGTGTGTGTTTATTCCTGCATACCCTAATGCTGGTGAGAGGCAATGCTGCTCCCAAGGCCACACGGATGAGGAGCAGCGGGTGCTCTACTGCGAGACTGTTCCAGGCTATAGACACCAGACCTCTCTGCAGCACAACCATCTTGCTTTTTCTTTTTTAAATTTCTGGCCGTGATAGGACAGAGGGGGAAGGAAGCACTGTGGGTGGGAATCCAGGTGTCAATTTTTGATTCCAACTCTCATTCCTGCAGAGGAAAGGATGGTCTTGCACTGAATCACTGTTAGTGAAGATCCTAATTACTGTGAAGAGTTCAGACACTGCCTTTTTAAACAAAAATCTGCTCTACTAGTACAAGAAAAAGATTGCTACAACACTTTTGTGAAGATACTAGAGTTTTGGGTTTTAAAAAGAGCATATTTTCTTAAGGCTATTTACAGACCAGCATGGTGAAAGCTCTAGTGCTGAGATTGTTTAAAATGACAAACTGACATATGTTGATAAAAAGGAGAATCCTTTACAGCAGTATACAGTTATTTTATATTGTCTTATCATGCCGAAGAAGGGAGCTAGAAGAACACTAATAGTTTAAAAAACTGTGCTGTTAATTAAAAAGGAGGGTGTGTCAAGGCAGATGAGTTAATATGAGAAAAAAATTCAACCATGTTGCAAGTCACTGAAAAAAAACATGCATACATGGTTGCAAGATAAAGCAGCCCATCTGGGTAATTTACATAAATTATACTAGTTCCGAGCAGTCCCATACAATTGATGCAGCATGTAGAAATTAGCAGAGGGTCCGCACCCCACCCTGCTTGTTACAGATTTCCAGTGGTTGGGACCTGCAGATATTGTGGCGTGGACATCACGGGAAGAGCAAAACCCGGGGCTTCTCTCTCTCTGACCAGGGTGTGCTTTCCTGTAGCAGCCCTCCTTACCCTTTGCTTTGGTGCACTTAACATTTCACCTGCATCTTCTGCAGCAAAGAGTGCTTTCCCACCTCTTGCCTTTGCCTCCCTCCCTCGTTGCTTATGACCTGATCTGAAGTCCCCTACCTCCATCACCATGGGGACACACTCTGCAGCCGCACGCTCACAATTCGGATGCGTTGCGCCTTTGCCTCTTTGCCATACATGGTTTCCAGCTGTGGCTTAGCCTCTGATGTTCTCCTGGTTCTTCCAAGGGCCCAGTGATATTGATGGGCTGTTTGTTGATTTATTTATTTTAAATTTTTTTTAATATTCATAACACCGTTATTTGTAGGTAAATCTGAAGACAAATAGCCACAACAGTGATGTCATGGGCCTGCTGATCTGGGCTGGAGTAAGCTTGAACCTGAATGCAACATTTTATGTTGTTTATTTTTATTAGCCCGTTTTGTGAAGAGCATGAAGCTTGTTATTTTCAGTCTTACATTGGCTTTTTTCAATGTTTCTTTTCCACTGTAGTTGAGATGGATAGCCTTTCTGAACTATCTCAGCAAGGTGCCAACCATGTCAACTTCGGTCAGCAGCCGGTCCCAGGGAGCACAGCCGAACAGCCTCCATCCCCTGTTCAGCTATCTCATGGTAGTCAACCATCAGTTCGGACCCCGCTTCCAAACCTGCACCCTGGACTTGTATCTACTCCCATTAGCCCTCAGCTGGTAAATCAGCAGCTGGTAATGGCCCAGTTGCTGAACCAGCAGTATGCAGTGAACAGACTTCTAGCCCAGCAGTCCTTAAACCAACAGTACTTGAACCACCCACCTCCTGTCAGTAGATCCATGAACAAGCCGTTGGAGCAGCAGGTCTCAACAAACACAGAGGTGTCTTCCGAAATCTACCAATGGGTCCGTGATGAACTGAAAAGAGCAGGAATCTCACAGGCAGTATTTGCACGTGTGGCTTTTAACCGAACTCAGGTCAGTTGTCCTTTTTTCTTATGTTTTTTAAAGTCTGAGTGTTCCTTCTTTCTCTTAAGTAATTAATTGCCTTTTAAGTCTCATTCCTCATTTCTGCCTTGTCACTCATCTCCTGTGAAGGATCCACACTTCCTTGCAGGACCAGTGTCCATGTTGATGCAGTACAGAAATCTTCAATGGTTGGTTTGTGGAAATACCTGCTGTTCTTACAGACACTTTGATTCCTCTCCAGTTGTGATGGTTTATGAATAGCTGAATCTTCCCTAGAAAGGAAATGAACGGCTCCACGCAAAACCATTCACAAAGTCACCCAACAGATTGCTTTTTGTGTTGGAAAAGTACACCCATATGAGCCACATGCATGCACTGAACAACCTGTCTTCTTTCACAGGTGTACCAGAGATGATCTTTTATTGTTTGCATTGATTTTTATTGTCATTCGGTGAAAGTCTTAGTGATATCTTTTCAGGCTTCTGAAAAGATTTAAAAATAAAAGCTTTATTCTTAGACCATCTACTCCATGTATTTTTCTAGTTTGTTGCAAAAACAGTAGTTGCAGAGATTGCCAATGTCTAAGTCAGAACATATACGTACGCTTTTCAATGCAGAAAAAACTAGCCCTAGCAAAGCTGATAAGTAACACTAAAATGTGTTACTTTTTACACCTGTTTTAGAAGCTAACCCTGTTATAATTTATTCTGGTCTATGAATTTAACTTAATGCCATGTTGCGTGGAATTTAATCAAGCAGAAATTATGGAAGAAATGTCAGTATATCCAATGTAAATAATAAGATCTTAAAATTTTAAGTCTGTTTTAACAGAAAATAAAATAGGATATTTTAAATAGGAAGTATTTCAAAAAGAAATAGGTAAATTTGGTTTGGATTCCACACTTGTAAATATAAGGAATGAGTATTTGTCCATTGTAGGATATAGTAAAAAGAAAAAAATAATCATAATTGGGGCTTCTCTTGAAATGTTGATATTTCTTCCTGCATAACTTATAGAATAAAAATTCTGTTTCAAATGCAGAGGTACGAGATTGGAATCAGCATGTCATTTGTAATATTCTCAATTATTAGTGTCTTAAAAATTTTTACATCCTCCTTTAGCTAAAATAAAGGAGAGTCATGGTATGAATTCTCTGTAGAGCTCTGTGTGTGTGTGTGTGTCTTATTCTTAACAGCAATGAAGATTGTCAAGATCAGAGTCTCATACAAAATTTCATGGGATACATGAACTTATGCAGGAATAACTTAATGTAACTTAGGTCCAGGCAAGTGTCAGTTGTTATATATACAAGTAAGTAACATAGAGTTTTGTTTAATACAACATTTAATATTTTAACTATTGATACTATAAAGTACTGAAGTAATAATAGTGGCCTCAAGTTATACTGGTTTGCAGCTGCCATCTTACCTGGACAAAAAGCCAAGCAAACAATTTGGAAAACAATTAGTGTATTATGTATTTATTTCTTTCTCAGGCTTGCCTAAAAGCAGCTTGTTTTTTCTCAACTTTCTCCCCCCTCCAAAGTAATTTGTTAGGTTTTTGTCAGCTAGTTTTGCATACAGCTTTTGAACTATTGTATGTGCATGAGCAGCATTTGTTACCCAAAATACAAGGAAGATTAGTTCTGACTGGGCATTGAATTTATATGACACAGTATGAGAAAATGCTCTTGAGATGTGATGAATGCAACTGCAGAAACAGATTTCTAGTTCAAATACTGATTCCTGATTACTATATATTTTTCTTACTGGAAATGCTACTAAATATTTATTGAGTTCAATTCTTCCACAGATGTTGTGGTTAACCAGCTCGGTAAAATGTGTTCAAAGTGACCCAAAACTGGGAGGAAACCCCAAAATGAACGTTGAAAACAAATTCTGTGAAGAGATAGGAAATATATATGTAACATATTTTGACAATTTTCAACCAAATTTACTTGAAAGAACACAGACTATTATCACTATATCTTACAAACTGTATTAGCTAATCAAATTAGTATTTGCAGTTAGCTAGTATTTGTCACGTATTGTGGCAAACATAGGGAACAGAAAGGAAAAATGCTAGGAGCCTAGACAATATTAGTTTCAATGCTGCTAAGAAATACCTCAGCATACTTTTCATATGAAGTATGAAGAAAGCCCCACTGAAATCCAGTGGAGCTTGTTGTTAGGTGCATTCCACCTTTGCAAAACTGAAAATTGTTAATTTTACCCCCAGTAACAGCTAATGCCCAAGTATAAACATAGGTAGAGATAACTGTGATTCTTATATGAAAACATTCACATTTGTTCTGCTTGCTGTACTTTGGAATTCATCACTGTTTATTCAAGGATACATCACACTTAACTAAAAGTAGGGAAGCACTTTAATACCGGATGCTATTTAGAAGTTATTTTCTAATACTAATGTATTATCTTTTGTCTTTTTTTTTTCTTCTAACGCAAGTGAAAATGCTTGTTTAAATTCATCTACTGTTTTCTAAGATAAAAAGCTAACTCAGGCTTACCACTGACATTTTTGAAACTGTCATAAGCATATTTGAGCTGTGTCCAGAGACCATATCATGCCATCAGTTTCTAAAGGCAGAAGATCTCACTGAAATCGGTTAGGAGTTCTGCATAAAAAAACCCTGATGTTGAGATATGGTCTCAGATGAGGGAAGAGATTTGCTGTCACCGTAAAAGTTAAGAAAGGAAGTGAACTGTAAACTAAGAGTAATTTAGCTTAATCTTTCAGCAATAAAAATGGACTTTGGTGGAATTGGCTGAAGATGTTGGCACCTCTTGTTTTACAGACTTGTGCTTTACAATATGGATGCAAAATTTAGTGGCATTTTTAGGTGAGAAGGGTGTGTTCTACCATCTTGGTGTGGTGAAAAATGTGTTGTTCTCAGGACTGTGCCTTCCAAAGCTTAATCAAAGAGGAGTCCAGATAGCTGTAAGCTGAATGAAAATTAACATCTATACAGGCACAATAAAAAAATTGTTGTAGGGAGCAGAAGTCATTTTGGAGGGTGGAGCATCTCTCCCAATAGGAAATTTTACAGTGGTCCTTCTAGGAAGGCTTCAGAGTGTAGTGGGGTCTGAAATGTTATTTGTCCTTCAGCAGTTATGATTCCAGCTCATTGACTGCAATGGAACAGATTGAATCCTGTCAGCTTGTCTTTGTAGTGCACCATGTAGAAGTTTGTTGAGTCAGGATTTGTGCTAGCAGATCCAAGATTCACCTCAAGTGTGGCTACCTAATGAATCTACTGGCCTCTCTGGTGACTAGGGTAATTTTGGTAAATGGAGATGCTTATGTTTCAGTTGCTGTTTCACCAAATTAATAAGCATGATGTTTTTTCCAGCTGATGTCAGTGCATTGTGCAGACACCTTCACTCTCTTGAAAGAGTGAGTTCAGTATTTCCCTGAGCTTTGCTGATCAGAAGATGGCATTTGTGATCAGCTTGCTGGCCTGGGTGGCACAGAGCAGCTGGGGAGCGAAGGTGCTGATGCACTGAGGCAGCCCCGCAAGGCATGGTGCCCCGCGCCAGTTCAGCCACAGCCTCCCATCAGCAGAGAGGCTCAGCCTGCCCCTGCAAATTTGCAGTTAACCTGGGAGGCTCTTTGCTCTTTTTTTGTTCACTTGAGAGAGCTGGAGCAGAGCATTGGCACTTGTTTGGCTGAACCACCTTTGGAACCTTAAATAAATAAACTTCTTTACCATTTCTGTCCTGTTTGTCAAGGTAAACATGAGTCAGGAAGCAGAAAGCTTGGGTTCCCACAAGCAAGTCTGACATTTGACTTGAAGGTGTAGATTAACCTGGTGCATGTCAGGGTGATGTATACATACTGTACGAGCAAAGAATTGTGTTAGTCAAGGTTGTGGTTGGATCTGTGACTCGGGGCTGCTGGTCTCTGTGCACTTTCAGCTCTAATGTTTGCTGCATGAACTCGGGTGCTGCTGTGTGGAAGTGACCTCTCGGCTCCATCTTCACGAAAGGAGGGGGAGTGCTTTTTGGTGCTTTTGCCATGTCTGACTATTGTAGTTTTTCTTCTCACCAGTGACAGTTTATCATCTCAAGGTTTTTCAGTACTTCTCAGTGTTTCTGCCAGATACCTTTTCTCTCCCCTTGCTTTTGACTTCACTCCCATGCTTGTTTAAAATGTTAGCTGCCAGGATATGTTGACTTTTCTCATATGTGAAAACTTCTGTGTGTTTAGGACTGTGCTTATTCTAATTCTGAGCAATTGCTATTTCGAAGGAGAACACTTGGATGCAGTAAATGGCTCTGTGTAATTTTAAAACAAAATCTAAGTTTACACAAACCACCTTCTCAGGCACTTTTTTTCCCTTCCACTTTGTCTTTGGCACACTTTATTTTCCAGTAAAATGAAAAATGAAGATGGATTATTCAAAATTGATAACAGTAATGGACCATCATGTAATGTTTTATTGAATTTGAGTTCTGTAAATTATGTGGTAGAGAGAAATCTGCCTGCTTAAGTATAACAGAAATTGCCACTGTATTCATATAATTCTTAGTAGTGTAATTTAAGAAAAAGCACACTATCCATATCACTATTGAATAAAAGGTAAAAAGGTGCTATTAAACTATCATGACAGCTCTCCTCTTGCTACTAAGCGACACAGATAAATGTGTCTGCTTATAACTTACTTGGCAGGAATCCAGGCTTGTGGGTGGAGCTTATGAATAATCTTCCACCTGGACATGGGATGGGAGCACCCTGCAATGGAGAGAGATAGCGTTCAGCGATGTTCTGCATGTTTGGGGGGCTGTGGGGGGGAGGGAGGGAGATGGGCAAATTGCATTTTTCTTATGGGAGCTTTGAAGTTCTATCAGGCTGATAAAATCTATTTGAATCAGTGATTACATTCAAAGAGAAGACAAACTGAGAGCCAGACAGGCAGTGTTTTTGTTCATATTGGCAGACACTTTCGTTTATCTCCATTTTTAAAGAATTCATAATTAGCTTTTGAAAGCCCTGGTAGTATTTACTGAAAATTTTTGTGCAATTAGTAATGAATTATACTTGTGATGACACGTAAACTTTCTTTTTTTTTTTTCAAATGGAACCTTTTAAGATAATATATTTCCAGTGCAAAAAGAATGCAAGGCAGGAACAGTGAGGAGGACTCTGAGTGTAACAGTGTTTATAATCTCTATGAAAAACAGCAGTTAGTTTTTATGCAACCTGAGGTACAGTATTAGGAGATCACACCAAGACTTGCGTCCTTGTCCCTTAGTAAACCAGCCCAAGCCTGGTAGAACGAATAGTGAATCTCTGCACAAGGCAGGATGGGAGAGCTGACGTTTTCTTTCTAGGATTTTCCCCTTTTACATCCTGTCTAAATATTTAGCTGAAGTTTTGTGCTCAGAAAATTGAAGCAGTAGCAATGAAGTAATATCTGAAGCAGGCAAACTGTATTGTAAGTATTTGCATACACCTGATACTACACCTTATTTTTCATGTTCTTTCCTCACATATTCTGACCTTTAGGTTCAGAGCTTCTAGAAGCAAACACCTCCTCATTGCTTTCTCCCCACTCTCTCATCTTCCCTCCTCTCTCTGCATCTGTGTCCTCTGCTCTGCTCCTGGCTCATGCAAAGAGTCATGGCAGTGATGGGGGAAGGAGAGAGGAACATGAATACTTAATGGGATTGCTAATCACCAAGAGGTGTCCTGCAGCAATGGTTATACTGACAAATGCAGGAAAAATACAAACTCCAATTTTCTTTGTTTACTTATTTCACTGAGGGGGGTGGAAATCATACAAGAAAAGCAGCCTTTTCTGCAATTTTTTAGCTGCCCATGACGGCAAAGGCTTATATGAGCAAATATCTTCTCACATGGACTAAAGTATTTTTCGAGTACATTTCCTGTGGCTGTTAGTAAGGAGTCTCCTCTCCTGCCAATGATCAGTCCACTTGTGTTTAGTTTTTTTGTTCTTTTAATCCTGGTGCAGTTGTTTTCAGCACAGTATCAGTCAGAAACCACATGTGTTTACACCTCCATCATACATCCTGTGTTCTGCAGACAGCTTTGCCTTGTCTCCAGAGGCACAAAATCTTTTTTTGCCTCTCTTGGAGGATGAGTTATAACAGTAACCCTGCCACTGACAAACATTAACTGTGCATTTGGTTACTTAGAAGTAGAAAAAAATGGTAGACGAGAATTTAATTTCCTCATTTATTAGTTAGTAAAGTTATTATTAGACTAGTCAATAAGAAAAAATTTAAAACTTAGACTCCACTCAAATGCCACTTTTGTCTGTAACTCATTTATTTACCTTCTGAGTAGTTTCTGCCTGGATACCAGAAAAGAGGAAGGATCAAGAATACGGGGTTTTTTAATACTCCTCCAAATTATTTTTCTTGCTTAGTGCTGGAAAGACTGTTTGTGTTTTCCATCCCATTTCTCTCTTATGTGTGCAGGCACAGACAGGGCCATGAGGACCATGCTGGCCCCAGTGTACTGGTTAGCACCTCCATCATCATCACCCTTGAGAGATGGAGGGGCGACAGGGTAAGTGCAGAGCTCAGAGCCTCACCGGGTGGGCTCTGACTCTGCCTAAGCAGAGTTACCTGAGGGCAATGCCTTTGCAGCAGAACCTTCATAAGGGACTTTGCCTAATTGAACAGGACCTTTGTGCGAGGTGACAACTTCCATAGGTTCTGTGAGCATCCGCCTTGCTGAGAACCAAGATGAAATGATTATGCAGGAAACCTGGTGTGGTCTGGACAAGCCACTGGTGGTATGCTATTGTCTGCAGCCTGCCCGTCTCTGTCTTGCTGCTATGCGTGCACTGTCTGATTTTTTCATCTCATTCCTCAGTGCTTACTTTTGTCTGTCATTGCTGGACTCTGAAAGTCGTCAAAGGACAATAATGGTAAATGGACTTAGGAAGTGAGACCTGCACAGCAGGTGCTCAAATAAATAGCCCAAGCAATGGAATAAGTGAGGATTAGGGTTGAATTGGGAGGAGAGGGGGATGGTGGGAGGAGGAGGAAGGTGATGGGGGGGGGGAAGCAGCCAACAGTGGTTTTCTTCACTTTTTCTTAAACTCCAGTATACAACCCTCAAAACCAAATATTGACTTGTAAAAAATATGGACCTGAGCCAGTTGAGCAGTACTTTAGGAACATTGCGAGTTTATCGTCTCTGATTAGTTGTGAAATATCACTTCCTTTCAAAGAGCTGTTTAAGTTGCTAGAAATGTGGAAAGCCATATTTTTAGGTTGGCAATGCTTTTTGTTTGGGAAGCCTGAGAACATGTGAGTGTCATGCCGCTGGACTATCTGTATTTCACTTATTCTTAATGTCTTGTGATTGTCTGTCGACTGTGAAAGATTTCATGGCAGGTTAAGCCAGTAAAAGGAAGGAGACCTATTAGGCAGATTCAGTTTATGGTTTATGTAAAACAGCTGCTTAATAAAATTAAGGGTTCAATTGAAGCTCTCTCCTGTGTTACCGAAAATGCCATTAATACATTCCTATGTGGATTGAACAGTGCATTTGCTGCTCCCGTTCTCAGCCTAGTGGAAAGAAGAGGACTAATAAGTAGTGGCTTTGCAGAGCTTGGTTTTAAAGGTGCTCACCTAGCCTAATTCTCCAGCGTATATTTTTCTTCCCTCCCTACAGGGCTTGCTCTCAGAAATCCTCCGAAAGGAAGAAGATCCCAAGACTGCCTCGCAGTCCTTACTGGTAAACCTTCGGGCTATGCAGAACTTCTTGCAGCTGCCAGAAGCTGAACGAGATCGAATTTACCAGGACGAAAGGGAAAGGAGCTTGAACGCAGCGTCTGCAATGGGCCCTGCACCTCTCATAAGCACACCGCCTAGCCGGCCTCCACAAGTAAACCACTCTCTCTGTCTTTGATATTTGCTCATTGTGTTTTCTCACTGTCCTGTTGGGTGATACATTTTATTAAGAAGAAAGCTTTTACTGTTGGGTTTTTTAAATTCTCATAGAATCATTATTTGCAGTGCGTATCACAAATTAAATTGAAGAAATATAACGGATGGTGGTAGCAGTTTATTACTAGCTATTTTCTAGTTTTAGGAAAAATTCTATCCTTTATTGCCTCTACAGCATTTTTTGCTCATTTTATTGAGATCCAAGTTTTACTGGACCTGGAAAGATGCTGGCTTTTAGCTGTCTTTTTTTCCCCCCCTATAATTCTCAGGTGTTATTTTCAGTGTTAGAGGTTCAGATAGGGATTGTGAATGATTTATACCATGAACTGTGTGGGAATGAAAGCAGAAGTATTGAGTATGTCGTATTGACTTAAAAATTATCTTCCAGAAAACAAAGAGGTGAAACTAAAGGGATGGGGTAAAGAAAACTGCATCCCACAGTGCTGGGTACGCTTTCACCAGATTGAGCTACTGACAACTGGATAACACAACAGAATCGCTACATCCATTGCTCTGAAAGATTTGGATATGTTCATTAAAGCTTCATTTAGAATCAGCTCAAATGAAACTCCTATTGATTTCCGCAAAATCTAGCGGGAATGTTGGTTTAATTTTCCCAAAATTATAAAGTTTGATAGAGTGGGATCCAGAATGGTGTAGTCCTTCTGCCTATCAAGGAAACTCTGATGTAGAGTATGTGAGAAATACACGTGAGAGCCATAGGAACATGTGGGATTTCCACAAAGAAGAAATGCATTGCTGTGGCTCAAGGTAGTACCTATGCAAGGACAAACAAACTGATCTGCAGATACGTGGCAGTCATGCTGTATACACAGTCCAGATTTACCCTACACAGCAAGGCTTAGGGATTGTGGAAATTTTGTGGTGGTTAAGTGTACAGAGAGCAGTTTTTTGCTAACCAGGCTTAGGCTTGTGCCTATGACTATGTTCCATACCCATTCTCAATGCTATAAATTCCTCAAGATTTATTTTTCTGATTTTCCTGCATCTAATGGATATACTAAGGACCACACTAAATATCTAAGAACAAAATTGTAGGAAAAGGGAGGACAGAAGATTGCTTTGATTTTCTGCAGTACTTTTCACAAGGAGAGGAAAAAAAAATTAGCAGAAAGAAGAGATTGTGCTAATGGTCTCATTTTGTTACCATTAACTGAGTTTAGACTGTGAAACCCACTAAAGATATTGTCAAAGATAAAGTACGAGAATCTATTTACCTAGTAATGCTTTAGTGGGAAATAGTTACATATAGATAACTGTGTTTAAAATAACATTTGAGTTTGTTTTAATATCTGTACCTGCTCCCACAGCCCATGTAATTCAGAACAAAGGCTAACCTTCCTTCTTAACTTACCTCTTTCTGCCAAGGTAATGTCTCACTCTGTCTCAAGTGGTCTTGGGCAATTTCACAGCTAAAGAACAGAGTTAATTACAGGACCTTCCAGAAGGATGTCATATCAGAGGTAGTCCTTGTATTGGTTTTAATTCACATTTTAAGCTGTATAAATCCCTTACAGCCAGAAAGAAAGTGAGACTTAGAGGTTTTCTTAACTAACAAAACATACTGTAAGCCCAAACTTAGGGGGTCAGAGAGCGGGAATCTATCTGCCCCAACTGTGCTCTTGCTCGTAATTACGCTTCATTTTTTTTAGTGGGAGTCAGGAGTATGGTTAACCCAATTGCAACAGTTCAAAATGCAAACAGCGTATGGTTTTGTTTTGATCCTTTTCGAAAGGAAAATAGGTTAACATGGAAACTTTATAGACTAATACTTGAGGTCTACAGAACAAACCAGTCATTTTCCTAGTTGTCATATTGTTCTCTGTCATTTAGCAAAACATAAACACTTTACTTACTGGTTGGACCAAGGATGTAGAAACCTCTGAGTTGGGATTCTGTGTGACATGTTTACATGTTGCCAGAATTACCCACCTATAAACATGTGTAGCACTTGACACCTGCAACTACATGTTCAGAGCCCTGAGTTTCAAAATTGAAATGTCTGTGTTGGTAACATAAGTACAATACTTAATGCTAGAAATAATAATTATATTATTCTAGGTGTTTCACTGGCAAGGATAACTTTACAAATCGTAGCAGAAATAAATTATAGTCAGGATACTGCAAAATTATTAATGCAAACTACTACTCTGATATCACCTCAAATGTCCACAGTTTATTGGATATTTGATACAAAGGAAATAAAACTACTAGCATCCTTACTACTAAGTTTATTATAAGCAATTATTTAAAGTTCACTATAGAGGAATACAGCATAATATTTTTCTAGCTTATCTGTGAGTTTCTTGGATAGCTATTGAAAGGCAAAACAGACCGGTTATCCTGACAACAGAATTTACGCAGGAGCCAACATATTTAATATTAAATCTTTAGACCAGTGTAACATTTGAAACAATTAAACTATGAAACCATGAAAAATGGAAGCTAATATGCCACACATGAAGGTTTATTTTGCAATTGCAAGTTATCAGTTTTGGAAGGATGTGAAAATAAACATCCTGAAAAGGATCTATTTTGCATTTTTGTGTTGCCAACTGGTGGCCAGACAGTAGAGCAGATTTAACCATTTAGCAGCTGAGCTTGTTCTATGTGAATTTTGCATACTGTTGCATACAAAAACAGAAAGCGTGACCTTGGAGGTCTGATAGGATAGTAAAAACTCACCAAGCGTAAACCCTGGTGCCTGAGTTAGAAGGAACTGTGTTGAATTTATCTCATTTTTACAGCATTCTTACTAGTTGCTACTTGAGCTAATGTATCTGGATTGCTTCCAATTCTTTTTTGAAATCCTTTAAGAAGCTCTTTGTCCCCCTTACTTCTCCTTTTCTCTCTGACTTAAACAAAAAAGCAAAATCTTACTTTTTTTTTTTTTCTTCATTGAAATCATTAGCCTCTAATGCATGAGCTTTTGGGATACGTGTATAACCCCCTAAGCTGGTCAAGTTGTAAAAGTCTGCCGCTGTCTTCCACACTGGTGGGCTGAATGCGAGGAGACAGCCTACAAAAGAGTTTTTCCCTCATACATTGTTCATCTTGCCACCTCCTGGGGCAGAAGCCTGCCTGTCAGGCTCTTTCCTGAGCCAGTGCAGAGTATAAATATAAGCATCTCCATCAGGTAGGTACTGCATGGAGATATAGTTTAACCTCTCCAACCTAGAAGGAAAAAAAATATGGACCTTTCTTGTTTTCTTTCTTTTATTTTTATTTTTTTCCCCTCTTTAACACCTTCAGATCACCCAACAGAGGTCCTTTCTGGGTATCCCTAAATCAGATTCTGAGGGTGAGTCTTATTACATGTTGTGTGGGAACAAGAGGATGTAGGGATACTTCAGAGGACACTGAGTGTGGAGCTATGTTCAGGGTGGATGGAGTGCTAGAGATGGCCTCTCCCTCTCGTTGGGGCAGTTCAGGGTGTATCAGGAGGAGGACTCGCTCCTCTTTAGTACAATGTGTGGGGGGGAAGGAGATAGGTAACCAAGTCACAGACTTTGTTTTCCAAAATATTCTGGTTAAAGTCTGTTAGCCATCCTGCAGTTCTGAACACTTCCTTCTCAGGACAAGTAATCTCCATTTCAGCAGAGCTGAAGAAGAAATCCCTCTTGCCACCCATATTCCCCAAAGAAAATTTGTGCTAATTCTTGAGGCCCATCATCATGTAAAAATGGAGTACATGTAATGTCAAGAGCAGAATATAATTTTAACAAGGCAGTGTTTTAAGAAGTATACGCAAGTCTTGCATGAGTCATGGTTCTGAATACTCAACTGACAAAAACCTTCATTTTTGTAAATATAATCCTGCCCTCCCTCTGACTGCAGATAAGTTAAAGTTCCTTCATGCTAAAGCATTTCAATTTGGGCTGCAGATAAAGGGTGTCACTTTTGAAAGACTGGTCTTCAGGAGGACATTGCTGGTGTTTGAGGACCAGCAAACCTCCACTGCAAGAAGATCTGGGTAACACCAACTCCCATGAAACTTGCCAGTACAGTCCTGAAGTTCAAACACATGCACACACCATACGTCACCACCAGCAAAATTTTTATTTTCAAGTCTGCAAAATTTGAGATTTAGGTTGAAAGTCTTTGTGCCAAGTTGCATTTTAATGAAAGCAAAAATGAACAAAATAATACATGCAACCCTCTTACCACCCCCATGAAAACCACCATGGAGGATAGTTAATGGAAACCCTGACACTTAACTATAACTGCACTTCCAGGCGCCACTGTAATAATGGAGTAGTAAACCTTGTCCTGATAAAAGCTGTTCTGAAAGCAACAGCATTTATTGTATCTCCTGTGCTATTTGCAGAGCAGAACTAAAAAGTAGTTTGTTTTGCCTGGAATGAACTACTTTATGAATTTTAATGTACGATGTAATATTAAAAGCTAAACCAGGATTAAAGAAGATTTTTTTTTTTTCCCCAAGCTAAAACAGTACTTAGGAGAATGTGTTATAAAAGATTTTTTTTTGTTTTAGTTTTGGTGGGGAAGAATTGAGCTTCCATGTTTGTGAAAACCTCTTCAGATTGGTTGTTCCTTCCATAACAACCTGTCTTTGTTTAGGAAAACTGAATTAATCTAGAACTTCTTGATACTGTAATCAGTCTTATTTGATGAGAATATTTTTCTGGGCAGGCCAGCAGGGGATGGATGTGTAGGTTTAGTTGTTTTTTTCAAGTATTTTTCAAAAAGACTAAATTGATTGTTGATAGGAAGATAGCCAAACAAAGTTCTGATTCTCAGTGTGTTACATTTGTAAATAATGCTCCCCTGTTCAGTTTGCAAAATTCAATTACTGTCAAAAAAAAATTATATATATATATATATATTTAACTGATCTGTGGTTTCTATCCTAAACAGAAAATGTGGCTGTAAGTGTGGGTGGGGTAGGAGGTTGTGCTCAAGTGTGGATGAGATGAGAGATTATGTTTTGTTTTTTTCTCAGAAGTGAATACTTTTTCTACCTCCTCTTCCAAATCCTGAAGTTGCACCATTGAGGGCTTTTTTGTTTTCTGTTGGATTATTTTGAGGAGGAGGGTGTTTTTTCAACCCAGCTTCAAACAGTCTCTGTCTTGAACTCAATTCTGAATTCAACACAACAGCCTAGATGCTTGCTATGTATAAATTATGAAACAGTTTTATGTATGGATATTCTCCAAGAGGTTAATTAGCATTATTGCATGGAATTCATCAGACCAGAGCAGACCAATGGTCCATCTAGTCCAGCCACAGTCTATACCTGATCTTTGAAGAGAAATTATGAAAAGGTAGGGAAAGAATTTTTATACTTGGCCAATGATGTAAACTGGAGAGAGAGAGGGTATGACTGTGAACAACAGATCTTGATAATCCCCAAACCCATCATATTATAACTTGAAGATTTTTATTCTCCAGCATCTCTTTGGGCTAATACGGCTTTTTGATCAGATACTAGTGTTTTCTGTTGCTCACTTACTAATTCAATATCAACAGGAAACAATAGGAGGTTGGTTAGTTTGTTTTAACTTCAGTGGCATATTAGATGCAGTTAATTTGTTGTACCTGTATAAAGATAGATGTGATTTGCCAGCCAGAATGAGAATTTTCAGCAATTCCTCTGAGTTAAATGCATATATCCCTATTAAATTGGACATTGAAAAGTGTGGACCATGATGCAGTTTAAATTATATATCCAGCTTCATGTGAGCGTCTTGGTTTTTGATGATCTGGGTGTTCACAGCTCAGTTAAGTGGTCTATGAAGTACTGCTACAACATGAAGCTGTCTTTTGAAGCTGAGTAGTGATCAAAGAGGCAATGTGCTTACAGAAGAGAGACATTTTGATCTGAATCCCAAGAGCAAAGTGTTTCCTTCCCAAAAGGTACCGTGAACTCGTGTATTCTGGCTGAATACCTTCATCTTCTCATCTTCCCCTCATGACCCTCAAAGATTAGCTACAAATTAGAAATAATTCTTTGGGAAAGATTGAAATTACTTTGACAAAATTTAAACTCAAGGTCCAAAGTGTGTTGACAGAGCCATCGCTGTTTCATTTTCTGATTTAGCTTAGCATGACTTTACATGCAAGGGGAGAAGACTGTCTTCAGTGGTATATTTAACATCTTGTTGGCTGTCAGTTATCTTTTAGTGAGTCTTTTTCATTTAAAGGTTATAAAATTGCCACTGGTTTTGTGATTTTTCACATGATTTCACTGTATGGTGTCCAGGAGGTGCACCTGCTTTTGTGGCTCCACGCCGATTTGCCCAGTGTGAGGCGTGTGTTTTCCTGCTCAGCAGTGGGAAGAAGGGAGGTTTGTGGTGCTGCTCCTCACACTGCCCGCTACCAAATGTCTCAAATATTTCTGACCAGCTCTTGGCCAAGGCTTGGCCATGCTCTACTGCAGTGTCCCCTGTAAAATGTTATGCTGCAGAAACACCTCACTGTACAGGACATGGCTACAAAGTACCAGTTGTTTTCAGATGAAAGCAAATTACTTGATAAACTGTATGCCACATTCTGGGATTTTTCTTCATTTCCCTGTTCATTTGGTACTCCTGTTTTCAGACGCCATGAAGTCCTAATGCCTGCCAAGAAGGGGCCAGTTGGAAGCATGTGTGGACACCTTGTTCTTCCTGGGGTTTTGCCCCTAGCAGCTAATGGGCATGTGTTAGCACAGCTCCTGAAACTCCTAATAGACAAATCAGGCTCAGCAAAAGTGGCATGCACTCCCAGTTTCTGGGCTAGATTATTATATCTTAAAAGCGCTATGGAGGATCGTTAACACAAATTGAGCATGACGTTTCTGGGAAAAAAATGGGCTGATGATTTGCCTAAGTACATCTCTCACCTAAACCCTTTGACTCTCATATCATGAGACCTGTGACATATGAAAGCTCATAGAGAGAAAGATTAGAAGATGAATTACCATGTTGTCGTGATTTCCTTTTGAACCTCAAGGGACTATAGAACACAGGAAAATGCTGACTTGCACTGGATTAAACTGATAGTAAAAGTGTGGTTTTAAACACGTACTAAGAGTAGGCTGAATCACCCTCTGAAAGTGCCAAGTTCTGTCCATTAGAGGTAGCCTGAATGACTAACTTAGACTAAACATGTAACTTCTGAATGACTAAATTAATTCAGTTCTCAACAACCTCAGTATGAACCAGTAAGTTTGAATCCAAGTCTAAAGGTTTGGTTTTGCATCATCACCTTGTGGCTTCTTGGCAGAAATCCAGTCTTTCCTTTCTTCTGGTCTGCTTTAGGATTAGAGATCCATTAGGTGCACTAATCTTGGGCTAGCATTGCAAGAGTAGCTGCTAAGGACAGATGTTATCTTTAACTACTGAGACTATTGTAGGATAAGCTGAATACCTGCTGATTTTTTGTACCTCTCAACTGATATTGCAGAAACTGCACTATAACCGGTGGGATGATTCTTGGTGTTGAAACATTACTTCCATCATTTCCAGAGGATGAAGGAAAGGATAGTCTTCTGCACATTGTGTCACTACTGATGTATTTTTTGTTGTTTTCCTTAATGATGCAGATGCAACATAGAGGTGGTAGTGTAATCATTCTGTCTTGTTTTCATGTTACATTTTTTTAACCTGGACTGAAAGAAGAATAAATATTTAATGTATGTAAGTGAAATACAAGTAGAATTAATAATTTTAAGAAAGCCCTAGCTTGATTTCATGAATGACTGGTTCAAATGTGCATTATTCTCAATTATGACTTTCTTGAAAAGAGCTTAAGAATTAAACTGTTAAGATAATATTTTTAAATCTAAAGCCACAACTTTTCTAAATTATTGTGCACTTGAGTGCACTAGATGTTAGGCATGAATCAAGATATATCTGTCAGGTTTTTATTTTATTAGAGATTCTTTTATGCTGCACTTACAATTTTTACTTAATTCATGTGGAGCGAAGAAATCATGTAAGGATTCACAAGTCTCTACAAGAGTGGTTGACAAGTTTCCACCTTATTTGTTTTATGATGTTGAAAGTCACAGTGGTCAGTTAATGATAACTTATATTTCAGATGCATGCACCTGTTACAATATGCCGAATTTTCTTGTTTCCCAGTTGCCTGAAGCATGGATAATTTATAATATTAAGTCTCTGAAAAGCTGAAAGAATATCAGAGCAAGATTGAATAAAAGGAATAAAATGGAAAGGGAACTACTTGGGGAGAGAAAGAAAAGAAAATAACTTTTTCATAATGAAAAATGTCTCATAAAATGTATTTCCTAGGTCAAAACTGCTACTATTGCTGCCGAGAGGAATGGAAAAACAGAAAATAATTCCATGAACATTAATGCTTCCATTTATGATGAGATTCAGCAGGAAATGAAGAGAGCTAAGGTGTCTCAAGCACTGTTTGCAAAGGTTGCGGCAACCAAAAGCCAGGTAAAGTTCCGAGGGAGCAACAGCCTCCCTCTCCGTTGTGACTATTTCTCCCGCCCCCCTCCCCAGTTTTGCTCAGTTTCTATGTGAGTGAAGTGTGAACACGTTAGCACACCAGCCTGGAACAAGGGAGGAACCTCCAGTTCTCCTTGACAAGGAAGGGTTGGGAAGCAGCTTCCTGAGACTCATTCTTCCCTTCTCCCTGCCAGAAAGATGATGCCTTTGCTGTGCAAGCTGTGGGTCTTGTGCGGTTCAGAAGGCATCAGTTCATAGCTGGCATGGACATGGCAAAAGCATGGCAAGATCTGTGTATTGAAGCTGAATGCATCTTGAGGCTTTGGTGTTTTGCAAGTACATGTGCTGTAATGAGGAACGCTGGGGTTCTGGTTTTTGCAAAAATGTTTAGTAAGACCCACTGGTAAGGCTGTGCATGGCAGGTTGGACAGCACTGTCTGCCTGGAGAGGGGGGAAAAAAAGAAAAAGAAAACACAACAAATTACAGTTATATGAGTTACATTTGAGAAAACATGTATGATCTTTGTGGAATACAGTGGCTGCTTGATTACTTGCATGTGTGATTATATTTATTGTATATTCGGTTTTAAGCCTTTGTTATGTGGTTTCCTATTCTGTTTTTTTTCAACTGAAGATTTTTTTGTCAAGTTTAGTGGCAAGAGATGGAAATGAGCAAGCACTTGTTGTGTGTGATTATCATATGTAACATGTCTTCTTAGAAAGATCACCGGCATATATGCAAAAGCATTGTTTTAAGTGAGAATGTACTCAAAAAGTAAGTAAAAGAAAAACAAACATAGAGAAGAATGGGAAAGACTAGAACCGTGATTATACCAATTCTTGAAAGAAAAGATAGTGGCACCAATGCTTGCAGTGTTGAATTTTCATGGTAGATTAAATATTAGGTCCACTTAGTCACTATTCCTTTACTTTTCTAAAATTGCTTCATAGAAAAATACAGCATCTTTCCAGGGAAAGCTGATAATGATCAGTTAGACCAGTGTTTCTTGGTCCGTCAATACTTTAGTGCTGTTCTTCTTTATAACAGTCTTTAACTTTTGACTTCTGCATTGTTCACATTTTGGAGTTTACTTCATTTCATTGTACAGAAAGGATGCTGTCTCTTAAGTTATATGCTGTAAGGACCATTTAAAGGGATATTTTGGAAGTGTTATATCAAAATGATTAAACTCAAGCTGTGGACTGTAAAAATTATAGCTTTATAGGCCACATGCCTGCCTACCCTTCAATCACTGTCAAAGTGATAATTTCTACAATAATATGTTTCTTTTATTGTGGGATTCTAAAAACAAGTGCTGTTTAAACATTAAACTGAATTGTTTATGTTAGTGCTGTACTCAGTGTGTCATACATCAGGCCACTATAATCTCCCATGGAATGTAAAAATTCTGTCATGAATCATGGCTTGTATATCAGAAATTACTGTAATTTTGATTGGAAATTACAGGGCTCTTGAAATGTTTCTAATTATGATAGAATGTTACAGCAGCTTCCAACCTGTGTGCTCCTCAGATGTCTTTATTCACATGTCAAGACTCGGGGTTAGAGAACTATTTTCAACACCTTCCCCTTTCCATTGCAGTTCTCCACAAAACTAAGGTATGAAGCCAATCTATTGGTCCACATAATTTTGATCTGATCTGATTTGTGTGATAGTATATTTACTTAAGTGCATAGGCTTAAAATTTCTAGGTGGGACAGCTCTTCCAGTGCTGACTCTAAAAGGCACATGTAGTTAAAGTGAAGGACAAAAGCTTCCAGAGGATGTGGTGCAAGTTTTTTTAGAATATTGGTTTAAAATTTAGATTATTGTACAAACTCTGCTAGCAAGTATAGAACAACAAACATAGAGTTCTTTTCCTTCTTATTGTGGAGATTATGGCTCTATTCTTAGAGGCTGCTTTTCTCCTCCAGTTTAAGCGATGTGATGTTAATTTATGTGTTGAGCAAGCTTTCAGGTCTGCCGTTAGCCAGAGTGCCATTTGTAGTAGAAAGCTGCTTCACAGAAGTAACATCTTAGTTAAACTGAATGCCAGCCAGCTAATAAGCTTTAAATATGTAGCAAAGCTATAGATAAAGGAAATACCTATATTGTTAAAAATTCTGCAATGAAGCTTGTCAGTGGTACAGAGAAATATCTACTGGGACAAAGAAGTCTCCCATGCACAAAGAAGAGGCTTGTTCAAGCAAATTCTTTAAGAGAGGTAAATTGTTGTTTGTTTTTTCTTTTAATTTGGGGATATTGGCTTCCAGCTCAGAAGTGGAAATCCTGGTATAATCACCTCCAGTTACAGTGAAAGGTCTGGAGGACACATATTAGAAAATGATGCATTGTTTAACAGTCCTGGTTTTTAAATCACTAAAATTTCACATTGCCACTCTTATCTTCTTTTGGATATAAAAACCTTGGTGTAGTCTGGACTTATGCTATAAAACAGTATGTGACCTAAAACAGCTCTACCAGTGGACAAAGACAGTGGCTTGCTGAAGGGCCTTTTTATTTATTTTAAGAAGCTGATTTGGGTCAACGTTAGATTGGGTGTCTAAACAGACAGCATCTGCAAGGTGGCTGGGCTTGCCTGAGCCAGGAGTCTGCAGGTAATGTGTAGAGCACTTCGTACAGAAGAGCTATTAAATGATGCACTACAGAAGTTTCTATTTATGTAGTGCCAGGGTAAAAAAAAATTTGTATGTTCCCTTGCACTGTGTTAGTGCCTTTGGCAAGAGCTATTTATTTGAAAGAGGACCACATGTGGACCTGATGGTCAGTAAACCACCTGGCTATAGGTGCGGGGAGGGGGTGTGTGTGCAGAGGTCATGGTGCAGAGCAAGGAAGGGGTGACGGGAGCAGGAAGAGATTGCAGTGGTATTAGTGAGATCGTGCTCTGGCTTCAGTGAGTGATGATTTGCTTACTTATGGTTTCGTGGTGCACTTTGCTGACAGCTTCTTTACTTTTCTAAATAAAAGGCACACAGGTTTGAAGAAGTTTGGGGGCTTAGCTAGAAGATTCCTTCAAATGTTGAATTCTTTTCCTATATAGGAATGTATTAATTCTGTATATTTTTTAAGATTCCACAGTTTTAAGGATCGATAGATTGTTGGTTTTTTTGTGGTAGAACAGCAATACTAACAATATTGTTTACTAGAATTTAACCGGCACACCTGAATAAATCAAAAAGAAAAGAATCCACATGTATATAAATTTGTGTGGTATACATTACTCTTACAATTTAATTATAATGTATTTTTATTGTATTTATAACCTGACACTGATTCAAGTAATTATGAAAGTGCATTATTAATTTCTTTATTTAAAAAAAAATTGATTTGTGTAATGATCATTAAATCATCATGGTTCAGTTACTGTGCATTGGTTACAAATTTTCATGTGGGAGCCAGAGATGAGTTTTTTTTCTTGATGGTGACAGATGATGAAATATAATTTTATTCCATAAAAAAAGACAAACAAACAAAAAAATCCCCAATACCTAAGAGCCCCAAGAGATAAGGCAAGTAGAGACTTGTAGTGTTTCTGCATGTTTGCTGTGTTTTGAGAAGTTACATTTACGTTAATGGCTTATCCTGAAAATCTGTGACCTGCACATGTTAGTATAAAGCAGGACAGAAAGCAAAACTTTGTCAAAAATCAGCTTACATTGTCAAGGCTTTCTTATTTAGGAAATTACAGTTTGCAAAAACTCAAGTAATATCAACTTCCGTACCGCTGAGAGTCCCATGCACTATAGTGCAAGGCTGTTAGCCTGCGTTATTTTACCTAAATAACTTCACTTTGTAATAGAAAAAAATGGATAAAAGTGACACTTTTCTGCAGCATCTACCCTGCCGGTTGCAGGTAGTGGCTGAGTGCCCTCCCTTCTCATCAAATGCCCATGTGTTGAACGCGAGGCGCTTGGCTGTCACAGAATCATGCTCAGATTTTAATTTGAGAATAAAACTAATGGAGTACTACCCATACCTTCAGAAACCTCATCTGATTACAGAGTTTTGACCTGTTAACTTCTGAGCTGTTGCAGTGTATTGCCCAATTTCCTGTCCTGTCCCGCCTTTCACTTTGGTTAGGCAGTTAGCCCCTTGGAAATGAGTCGTTTCGCATGCAGAGCATGGAGGTAAAATCAGTGGTTCAGGCTATGCCAGAGACTCCATCCTAAACCAAGTATTTTGTGCAGTGGTATTTTATTAGAAGCATTTGATTTTTTGCCTTAGTATGCACCTGAGGTGGCCTCCGCCAAAAGGCTGCATGGGGAGGTGAGGCGGATGGGCATTAGGCAGAGCATCTAATGCCGGAGAACAGAAGGGAAGGAGTTAAATGGGAAGGGAATGCTAAACATTGGCACTAAAATTGCTTTTGGCATGAAAATACCACGCTTTTCCCCGACATAAATATTTTCAGAATAGGCCATTAGAGTTCAGGTATGTAAAACCCTACTTTTACTGGAAATTTTAATGTTGTAGTAAACCTGGAGATTTATAGTGAAAAATTGATGTCTGTTATCTCACTTTTATCTTTTGAACCAGCAGTTTTATAAATGCTATATCTTTGATCTGGCTTTTTCCATCTAGAGACTAAGCTATATACTCTAATAGGAAAGTCATTTTTAAACAGCTTCCCACACTGAACAAGCACAGTATTGTGGATCTGGCACGAAGATGTAACATGCCATTACCACAGATATAGAACAATCTATTCAACTGTTTTCCAGCGGGGGGGAAAAGGAACCTTTTTATCAGCAAGAGTAACCCTCTAGTAACAATGTGGCTTTAAGAGGGGATCCTGAAATTTATTTCTAAAGCTCTTTCCTCAGGGCGCTGCACCTCAGACTGCCCCAGCGTTGTCCAGCCTTGGGGGCAGGAGGAGAGCTCAGAGGTCCTTTGCTCCTCACCCTGCCTCTCAGTCAAGTCCTCTCCTGCCTTTGTCTCCCTTAGAGCAGCTGAGTCACTTCCTGGGTTTAAATCTTGGCTTAAAAACCTTCTTTCCCCCGCCACTCGGCGTACAATGGATTCTCTGTGGAGCAGGGAGGGACACTGCACAGGGAGACGCGAGGTGGAAACAAAACGTGCTCTGAGGTCTGCCGTTGTTTCACAGGTCTACCTGGAAATAAACCCCATGCCCTCATGGGAAGTTGAGACACAGTAGCTAGAAAACGTCAGGTGTGGAAGTACCCCACACAAGAGCCTTTTTTTTTTTTTTAAACCTTGGGGTTTTTTCTTTTCTTTTATTTTAATGTATTTTCCTCCCCCTTCCACTACCCGGAGGTGATTGCTCTGGCAGTTGAAGAGGTGCCATGAGCAGCAGGAGCCAGCACGGGATCGGGTGTCAGCAGGGATGGGAGAGGATGAGTGTGAACTGCGAAAGCAAGATGGGCTTCTGCACGCAATCAGGAATTGCCCCATAAAGCGTCATGTCGTTCAGTGAAACTGTGAAACTTGGCAGATAGAGTTGATTTGTCTCTTTCGCAAAATATCATGTTGCAGAGTCATAGTGTATTCTGTCTCACCCGGGTTGAAGGAGATATTTAGGTTTCTGTTGCGAGAACAAAATGAATGTTTAGAGCATTTCAGATCCTTCCTTCACCCCATGTCCTAATTTTAAAAAAAAAAAATCTCCTCAAAAATTAAACTTAAAACCTCTGGACATTTCCTTAGGAATTTTTTTTTTTCAATTAATTCTCATAAGGGGGTAGAAAAATTCAGTTCAGTTAACTCACTTATCACTCTGTCTGGGTGGTAGACCTGGAGAAGGGCCAACATTGATCCTGGCCATATCCCATGTAATTGGTATGACCTTGGTGGACTGGGTTGACTTCAGTGAGTCTGGAGTTCCTGATAGTAAAAAGTAGACAGCAACTTCTTGAATCAAGTGATTCAACATGCATTGAAGAGAAACCACCTTAAAATCTCAAAAGTGGTTCATATTAGTGAGCAGTTGCCCACGGAAATCTGCATAGAGGTGAAAAAAACAACATTAAAACCTGAAATAGTTCAAACCAAACTAAAACATACAGAATGGAAAATACTTAACTGGTAAGAGGATTATATTGACCTTTTCAAACAGCTCCTTGGGGCCAAGCAGTCCTTTCAACATGTAAGGCAAAGGCTGGATTTGTTGACACACCAGTGAAAAGGTGTGCTTCCTGAGCGTGCTTTACACGTAGGGTCAAATCGGCTCTGGCTAGAGGTTCCCAGCCAGGCGGGTGACAGCACGAGCTGTTCAAATGCCTCTTACATTCTGCATAGAGGCCATTTAAAGAACTGGTAGCAGCTTCAGGAAGCGCTGTATATTTGAGCCCTAAGGAGAGCTTCCCTGGAGGGATGCAGTGCACACCTGCCCTATGTTGGTTGGGAGTTAATACTTAACACACTGACAGCCTCAGCCAGCAGAGAGTCCCTGGGAGGCACTGTGGCTGGGACTGCTGAGCACCTGGCAGGATGCGGCCCCACAGGTGGCCAGAAACGGCAAAGAGGGGCTCTTGGTTGGATGGTTTTCGTCTGGTGGAAGGAGCACGAGTCTGTGGGAATAGCTAGAAGTACAAGTTTAAGTCATTAAACGTATAAATGAAAAAAGAGCCAAGTAGAGAAAACTCTTTACAAAATATAAAATTCTGTTAAAGCAGCAAGACGGCACAACATAAGGAATGTTTGGTACATGTTATTGAAACTGAAAAATCAGAGTATGGAATGAATTATAATTTAGCATAATCCATAATTTTACAGTTTTCATTTTGAATTATTTATCTTATATAATTTGATTTAAGATAGAACTGGCTGACAAGATCTTGAACATCTCTGCGGTCTTAATGACAAATGAGAAAAATCCTCATTATAACATCACCATTTAAAAAATTTTGTCTTGTTTCTATATAGCTCCCTTTTATTTTTAAAGCATATTTGAGAACCACATTGTGTACACGCAATTCCATAACCCATCAGGCTTCAGTGTTGCCTCAGTACCTCTGATTCAGTAAATCAGATCATAGGCAGCATGCTGTCATATAATAAGGTGTCTGATCCTTATTACCAGTTTGTTGATGCACAGACTCCTTCAAATTGACCATTGCAACACATGGTTTCCCCTGAAACTAGCTGTGATAATTAGCGTGGCTCTAATGAGACAGAATGTCACTGATCTTGTGCTGAACTGTCGAGTATCGACGCTACGGATGGGAACTGTCAAAGCTTGCCATCTGTGACAGAGCTTGGCATATTCCATTTGCAAGGTAGAGCATGCTCAATAGACTGTTTTTAAACAAATGGTCCATTTCTTGATTAGGGCTCTGTGTTCTGTTACTGTGGAAGACTTTATATCACAGTTAAAGTTTTTTGTTTTTGTTTTTGTTTTTTTCTTCCTGGGGTAAGCTCATTAGGAAAAGAAAACATTACTAATCCTCAAACTGGTCCTTTCAATCTTCTTTTAGCTTTTTGGAGGGAGGTGGAGGGGTGCTGATCCCATAGTTGTTATTCTTCCTTCCCCCTGTTATCTTAGTTCTTCTAAGGCTAGCACTTGCACAAGGCTTGTATCGGATTTAATTGTTTTTTCAGCAGTGAGGGCTAGGGATGGCATAGTTTTGAAGGATAGAGGAACAAAAATTAAAAAGTCTTAGATGACGCGCAACAGGGACACATGTGCCTGGGATGAAACATTGAATTGGTCAGGAGAGTTGGGCGCCTGGGCTCCTGAGACTGGCCCTGCAAAATGCCGTGCAAAAAGTCCAGCACTGCTTATCATTCCAAAATATGCTTTGTTGCTTTTTATTTCCTCCTTCTCTGGCAGACCACACAGGGCTTGTTCTGAAGAACATTTTCACTAATCTGATCAGGCAGCCAAATACGCCGGGAAAACTGCTTTAATGATCCCACTAATTACCTCAAGTCAATATGAACTGTATTATTAGACTGAGGGAAAATATTCCATTAGGTCTCCCCCTTGGGAGTTTCTCTGCTTTGTGATGTCACCGAAGCCTTCGCCCTCTCGCTTGTAATTAATTTTATTTACACACGCAGGCACGCACAAGGTCACACCTGCACAACCGGAGCTGGCCAGGGAGCTAGTGGCACTCAGGCTTAATCAGATCTGTCATAATTACCATTCTGCATGTTTCTGACACACGCTGTGAAATATTTCAATTTAACTGCCGCTACCAGCACAACCAGATGTAGTGTGAGTGTGGCTGCATTGGAAATATTATTCCTCAGGATAAACTCTCTCCTCCTCCTTTTTCCTCCCACCCCCTCTCCCTTTTACAGCTAATGTGGCACAGAAGCTGATGTATCCTGTAAATCTTGAATGCAGTGCTAGATTGATAACAGCAGATTAGACAGTTTAACCACAAACAGCTTGTTCATTTTTCACAAATGAAAACCACATGTGGTGTAACTAAAATTTCAGGCTCCTTTTTTTTTTCTTTTTTTTTTTTTTTTTTTTTTTTTTTTTTTTTTCCCTTTCCCCTCTCTCTTTGGTTGTTGTTTCCTTTTGTGCATGCATGTGTGTGCACTCACATTAAGGTCCACCTTTCACTATAAAGGAGTGGAAAAAAAGAGTAACCATATAGAGGGAAAGATACACAGCCATCTTCAGAGATTATTTCTTCATGACCTTTATTAAAAATCTTCCTCGCTTTGGCGAAGAAATCAGATTATTGCACAGGGATTTTGTCTTTCACTCTGAGACTTTCTAATCTCTGGGTTTTATGCCCACTTATTAAAGAAGTCATCCTACTGTGCTGTTTTTCAAAATAACATGCCAGCAAACACCTCGCTTAAAGAAGGGCTTCTAACCAAAAACGTAGTCTTCACTGCTACCTAAATTTAGCAGAAATAAAATTTTCTGCCAAAGTTTTTCACCACGAATTTTGTCTCTCTGCTAAACTCTTCCCTCTACCTCTTCCTTTGGGGAAAAGATTCTTCTAAAAAAGAATCCCCAAAGCGTCTAGAATTTTGGGAAATGGAAAATTTTTATTTTTTTTTTATTAAAACATTCCAGTATTTCTTATGAAAACAGGTAATGGTTAGTTTTTAGGAAACTAAATATTGTCAGTAAATTGTTTTGCTTTTTTTATAAATCCATTTTTTTCAGTTAAATTGTTCAGCTTGCCCTAATTAAACAGCCTTCTGTACTTAGTAAGGGTTGTTTTGTTTTTTAACCATCTACTCTTTAGTAGATCACTGTTGGCTACTTTGTCTACACAGAGAATAAAATAATGCAATTTTGATAGAAAGTTTTAATTATAAGATTCTAAAGAAATTCTTACAGCGAGGGGAAAAAAAAAAAAAGTGTAAGCATGCAGAATGCAACTGAGCAGATTCCCCAAAAGCTGTTGCAGGTATTGTCAGGCGAGTGGAGTGTGCAGTGCATCTGATAGAAATTCATCAAATCTGATCTGTAATAAGGCTTCCAGGGGAGGTTTAAAAAAAACTGTAGCTTTACTAAGACTGTTTTATTTATTGCTAACGATTTGTGTTGCAGTAGCAATATCAAAAGTGCAGGAGACAAGGAGCTAAGACTCAGTGTTCAAAGTCAGTCAGAAGGAGGACAGTTTTCTAAAGCCACTGAAGGCACAGCTTGTAGCAGAAAATTTGGCTACAGTACTTCTCAGACTGTTGTAGAGAAGGTTAAAGACCCGTGCTGGTACCACTTGGCCAGAAGTTACTGACTGCATTACTAGTCACCTGGAGCTGAGCCAGAGTAGCCAGTGTAGGTGTGCCATTAGCATCCCTCAGTGTATGGCAGTGCCACCTCCGTAACTGGCGTCCGTGCAGACCCCTGAACAAAGGGGAAATCTCATCCTGAAGGTGCAGATGAAGCTCTGGAAGTGCTATGGCTGCAGATATCTCAAAAATTAGTCTGGAGTAAGGAGAAGAAGGGGGCAGGAAGAGCTCACATTGGAAGAGATAATGCTGAAATGAACTATCAGGACTCTTGCAAGGGTCCGGAAATCCAGCCCTTGTTTCTTTGCAAAACTATTCAAAAAATGTCATGTAATCAGGAAGGCCTGGAATGCCAAAACAAGGAAAGCATGGCACCCTTTCCCGCTTCTTTTGAGTCTTTTATTTTTAGTTTTTCTTTCTTAGGTAGAGGTGTTTCAGTTCCTACACTCCAGATGCATGAATCAGCTCTTCCCCAGGCAGCACCTGCTGTCTGCCTGACAAGAGGTGCTGTTTCTGGCAGGATGAATTTTCTTAATCTCTCTTCCTGCTTCCTCTGTCCTTACCTTCTGTTTTGCTTTCCTCTTGCCACCCTGATGAATTTCTTTTGTTACGACTCTCCTTTTAGTGACTTCTTCTTACCCCCTTCCTCTCCCATACACACCCTCACCATCCACTCTCACTGCACCTGCTTCTTTCTCCTGTCCTGTCCCCTGTGTGCCAGAATCCCACCCCAGGTACATCCCCCTCCACATGCAGTCACTTTGCACAAGTATCCCCGTGTGTGTGGGGCTCAGCGTGGGCACCCTGCGCCTTTGGGCTTTGCTGGGTGACAGGGAACCAGGGCTGGTCGCAAGCACTGCTGGCTTTGTGGGTGAAACATCGTTCCTTTCGCCACATGGCAACACGGATTTAGCTGGGAAAAAAACCACACTCTTTATTTCTCAGGTTACTTGTGCCTGCTGTGGGCAGATCACAGATTTGGGAGGCTTTTGAAGATTCAGTGTATCAGTGTTTTTATATGAAGAAACTAAGGCGCTATTAAAAAAAAAAAAAAAGAAGAGGGGAAAAGTCTGAGTGAGTTTTACGAGAGTGAATGATGTACAGAAATGAAAGCAAAGCTCTAGTGCAGGAACTGAAGGGGAGGCTGAGGAGTTACTGCGCAGCCCATGGTTCACGGCAGTGGGGGAAGCAGGGTACCAAGTAAACAGCACAGAAAACAAAAGCGAGCTCAACTTGTAACTAAACAGGAAATGACAGGGTAAAATTCCTCCTGAAAAGCCCGAGAGCTACTAAACACATTACTGCAAAGAATAAAGGCTTCTTATGCAAACACAAATACGCAGTAAGGGACTGAGAAGCAGTTTGTTAAAGGAGTGACCGTTTACAATTCAGGTGAAGGGTTGTTGGGTGGGGGAAGAGGTGAGAAATAATAGAGAAGTGTTTTCTCCCTTAATGTTGAATTAGATAATTTGAAACACACAACACCTGAATTACAGAATTTCTAGGTACAAAGTGAGAAAGGAGACAGTGTTTTATACCAGGTATTTTTTAATTTCACTGCTCTTAGTAATTTATTGGTTTGTCCATTTTTTATTTTCCTCAAATTTAGCCTCTAAGTCAAACTTCAGATTTTTGGTTATTAATTACCCCAAACTGTTGGCATATGATGAATTGATACGGGCAAGCATGCAGATAGTTAATTGGGGGAAAAATTATGATTTGCAAATATTTGTCTAATTCCAAATCTGCCAAATTTGATTTGAAAACATATTGTTGTTCAGTGATCATCTCATCTTTATTCCTGTGCAGTGTCATGTTCCCTCACTTCAGGATGGCATTTGAGAAGCATATGAAAGTCGTTTTCAGGATCTTTGTAAAGATGTTTGGACTGAGTGGTCCTTAGTGGAATTTCCTCATTTTTTGGCACCCAATGGAGCCATGGTTTGCACACATATCAGTTATGTTCATAGGTCTACTTAGGTGACTAGGTGCTGAGCCTGGTGCTTAGCATCTCTCGTATATGTAACATGCAATAGAAAGCTCTGCAGACACAGGAATTTTCCAGTGTTTATATAAAACCAGTTATTTTTTTAAAAAGCTATGGAGGGATTAAATGAGATTCTTTTTATTTTTGCTTTGGGGCAGCCAGTTTGCTGCACCTCTGAGAAATCATTTGCTAACTCTTATTTAATATGAGGAGAGAGTCTAACTAAAGGGATTGAATCTTTTCAGCTGAGAAACAGGATGGAGGGATCAGGGCAGGAAGAAGTGCGCCTGCTCTGTGCCACGCCTGTTTTAAGGACAAAAGCTGCTGCCGAAGCTGCTACAGTTGGGGCTGGGGCTCAGCTTGGCCAGCACTGGGCGGGTGAGAAAAGGTCTAACTCTAAGCACTGCTCTCTCTAGGAGCTTTTCCTTTGTGGCTGTTCTTGTTCCCATCCTGACTGCAAACTACCTGAAAACACTCGTGTTGGTTCCCACCCAGGAAGGAGAAACCCAATCTCTTCAGCTTCCCTATTGATCCAGATTTCCTATTCTTTTAAGTCTATGTGCTAAGCAACCATGCTACAAGTAAGGGTATTTTAGCTTTCGAAGGGATTCACTGCCTTTATTTTCCCATGGGTGAGATACATGCTTCTGGCTGCTCCCTTCTTGTTTGCTGGAAGTTGTCTGTCTTTCACAGGTGTGGATTTTAAAGATTTTTTTTATTTTTTTTTTACGTGCATTGAGGTAATAGGCATTATTAATTTTTCTGACTGTTTCTGTGGTTAATAAAAATCTGGAGGAAAGTTAGGGAAAAGTTCCTTTTCAATTTCCTTAAGACTTCCCTCACCCTTGGCATTATCAGAGCAATAAGCATTCTTCACTATGAAACTGAGAGCCACAGAAGCCAGCTGAACTGCAAGAGACAAGTTAAAAGACATTTTCTCAGAATATTTAAATGTCTAATTCAAATCTATGTGAAAACATTTTGTTAGGCCGTAAAAATGTGAAGGGATGTCTGAGAATGGATTTGAGCTGTGTATATTTTGGAATGATGTTGCTTGTTGGAACATCTTGTCAGCTGAACTGAATTTACAACGAAGTCCAAATATCTATGAGCCTGTGATTCCTCCATGTGTGGTAGATCTTCCCGTGATCCAAAATGAATCCTAGAAACAAAAAATTTATGACAAAAAGGCATAGATTTAACTCCTTCTGGGAAATTATAATCCTTAAAAAAAAAAAAAAGTAAATCTAACAATGTGATATATACATGTATGAGTAATTATGGAAGTGACACTTTGGCCCTATGGCCTTTTTACAGAAGGTCTTCTCCCTAAAACAAATGTTAAATCTCCATAAGCAACATAATAATAAACATTTGCTGTTCACTTGTAAATTGATAGCAGTAAAAAAGACTTTTGAAGTTGCCAGACTTTTTATGTAAAAAGACTCTAACTAAACTGTAGATAGAGCTGTCATACAAAACTTGATTGCATGTATAAGAATAAATAAATTTGGGCTATTAAGGGTCATGGTTGTGTTTAGAGTTGTATTTACTTTTAAGGGAAGCATCAGTATTGCAGTGAAATTACTATGTGTCTCTACTTAAATAAAAGATAAAGGGCCATATATTACCAGTCACCCTCTGTGAAACCCACTGACCCGTTTTATATGCCGGTACTATAAAAAGTGATGTACTAGACTAAGACTGACTTATTTAACAATTAGCAGCTGTTTTTTCTAGTTTAGAATTATTTTTTTTTTACTGTTGATTTTTGTCACATGTATCTCATGGTTACAATGCCAATTGAATTGTGTGTGTGAAAGAGGAAGGATCTGAAGAAGTTAAAATAAAGCTTCACCCACTGGTTGTTTTTTTTTTACATTTATGACTTTTTTACCTTCTTTTTACATATGAATGTATTTGCATTTTATGTAAGATTTTCAAAGGCATGCATATTATGGTTTTGATTAGGGATTGTGGCTATCTAACATTACTAGGCAATTGAAAGCAATACTCTAGAAAAGGTGCATTTCAACAGGGGAAAGGAAATGTGGAGGAAGCTGAGAGCAGAGAAACCAAGCTTGGGAGAAGCCCTTCATTTAAAAGACTATTCAGTTCCCTCTGTGCTCAACTAAGAATTAATGATGCTTCTGTTGTCAGTCAGTTTTAGAGGTACAGGTTATGTTTTGTCTTTCCATGAGCTGGTGGTGTATCCAAGTGCTCATATACAGGGAACATACCCACTGGTTTTGACATAGTCTTAGACCTTAATTGCACAAGTTTCTTCAGTAGCACTGGCTCTTAGGCACTCACGGTGGCTCTGGGTAGAGGGAGAGGTATGCTATGACAGACAAGAAGTGCTGCAGCTGGAGAGGAGAAAAGGCAGAGAGAAGAAGAAATGTTAGGAATCCTTTTCCCCTAAAATATCACCAAAAAATTACAATTAAATACTATTGGTACCACTGCTAGCTGTTTGGTCATTTGTTTTTCACAGCTCAGAAAAGAGGCGCAGGTAATATCCAGACAGATGGTATAGCTGAATAGCTGAATAATAGGTTGGATAAAAAACTTAAGGAAATGGTATAATCTGTTTCAGTATTCTTCAAAGGAAGTTTTTCCTGCTAGTGAAGTTTACCTTTCCTCTGAAAAGCCCTATGAGGTTGTGGCGTTTTCAGTTGTTTTGTTAAATCTCATCTGTTGTGATGGCAGATAGAGATTTACTTAAAAATCACATCTGGCTTTCCCTTTCAATGTTCTGGTAATGAAAGCCAGTAAAATAGATAAACCACAAATATCTGGAGATAAAGGACAGCCTCAGGTTTCAAACTTTGTCTGATTTAGGGGAATGCTCAAAGGCAAAGCCTAAAACTTCAGGCTCATTAGTGTAAATAAAATACTAAGGCAACCATCTTTTTGGAGACATCTATTATCACTTTAGGCCACATCTCGAGGCATTCATATTCTGGAACAGGCTGAAAAACTAATTTTGCTTCTTGAATTAAAGATATGGAATTTTGTGAGAAAAATAGGAAAATTCCAAAATTTGAACATTTACAACAGTTTTTAAAATTACTCAAAAGTATGTGTCTCACCAAAGTTGGTGGTTAAAATTCCTTAAAAATACAAGCTAAACTTGAAAAGATTTTCACTAAAAAGTATGTTGGTCAGTATCAAAAAACTACCAAGTCTGGTGGAAATTTAGTGTTCCGAAGATACAATAAAATTATCCAGTGGCCTTTCTTTTAATAGACTTCAGTTATTCTGTGAAGCATTTAGGTCTATTCAGGTTTGCATAGGAGATAACAAAGACAATTTATGTATTTTAGGAAAGATAAATCTGCAGTCAGAATAAATTTCTTGCAGTCAGGAAATTCCAGAAGAACATTTAAGACTAAAAAGCACCACTCTCATCATCTAGGCTTGGTCCCGTGTCTGAACCCACAGGTATTTCACTCAGAAAGAAGTCAGATTTACATAATCTCAGACAGAAAAGGAATTTTGAGTTAAATGGTCTGTTCTTACCCTGCAGTGGGTGTTCCCTGCTGTATGTTTCCAGATTATACAAATGTAACAAAACCAGCATTTCCCAGATAATTTAAAGCAGTGTCTTTTGTTACTTATTTGTTGCATTTGTTTGTGATGAAGTGACGTTTGTTTATTTTGGTTCTCAATGCCATTTGCATGAGCTAACTGATTCAGAACTCCATGAATTTTCGATCCTGCTGAACACTGTGAGAAATCTCAGCTGAAGGGTTTAATTTGTTTTTCCAGTCAATGTGTAGGGGAAATCTGGCCATATCAATTTAAATGCTGGAGATCCTTTCATTGCCTTATGGAAGAATCTTCTCTAAGCAGAGATTATTCTTAAGTACTTCATAACATTTAAAGGTTAATATGTTAGGTAAAGAACAATATCTTAAGACAAACATTTTTATTACAGGACATGAAGGGATAGTTCTGATTAAATTACATGATTATTTGAATGGGAAAGAAGACAAAATGCATCATTTCTTGCCCTCAACTTTAATGCCTTTAATCAAATAATGACCTTCTGGAAATAGTTAATTTTAAGCATTTGGAAAGATCAATACCACTTTGCCACCAAAAAATGGCCCAGATGATGAAATTTGATGTATTTAAAGTACCATTTCACCCTTTTAACCTAGTAAATAATTTAAAATGCTTTCAGTACTCCTTTGCTACCATTATGTATCTTGTTCAAAGTATTATGACTTTTTCAAATGCAACCTTTCTGTGCAATGAGCAGCTTACAAGTTTAATACTAAAGACTAAGGCTATATGCATATACCGTAGTGGTGATGTCAGCCTTTTTTCTTGTGTTCTGCGTGTGGATTCTGTTTTGAAAAGAAACAGAAATATCTATGATGAACACAGCCGTTTGGAACTAAAATGAGATTTGTAAAGCAAGTTGGATGGCTTTTGAAGGGGAAAAAAAGTCAATATTTGAAGTTTAGTCCATGATTTCTTTTCCTCTATTTTGTCTATAGGCTTTTGTGTTAAAGGTGGAGGATTTGGGTTGCCCAGACAATTAAGAGCCCATTTTACCAAGTGTAATTTCATATCTGTGATTCTATAAACTGGAGTGCCTTCAGCATTGTAAATAAAAAAAAAATCACCCTCTATTACCATGTTTGTGGGCAGATTAAAAACAGTCCTCATTAGCATAAGTAACACTTAAAGATTCTTTTAAAAGTAGAAAATTATTTCCTGAATGATAAATTGCTAGCTTTATAGTTAGTTGCTTGAAATGTGCTCATTCAAAATGCCTACTTCAGTCTACAATACTCAAAATAAAGAGTTAGAAGTACTGTTTAATGGATTATGTATAGTCTTTGTTCACAGTAGATGCTGAAATGTAACTCACGCTTTCTGCTAAAATATTTGTATCAAATACCTCCCAATTTAGACTGATTTCTTTTAACACCATATATTTTTATTATACTATATGCCTCAGAGAATTATACAAAATAATCTTACATATACTGTACCAAAGAAAAACTGTTCACATCTTAGCATTGATACTCAAAAATGTTTTGCCTTAATAGATTCAAATTACAGCTCTTGTTCTTCTAAAAAATATTTCTGTAAGAAATATTCATAATTTGGCAAATTATTATCAGTATTACAAATTCACCAAACAAAAGAGTTGAGTTGCTCCACCTTGAAGCACTTTCTTCCTGGACTAGATGTGTTTGTTGCTGATTTAGAAAGCTTTGCCTAGAGAACATGCTTCATGATTGTAATGCTATCCTCTTTGATCTGCTTAGGGTTGGTATTTACATCTTAAGTGCAGATTTCAATTATCTTTTTTCTTTATTTTATTCTAATAAGGGAGATACCAAGTTGCAATAGTTTGATGGAAAATCAACATAAAAGAGTACAATAGTTTATTTAAACACAGCACAGGTCAGACTGAATAAAATAGCATTTGGATACATAGATGAAATGCATAGATGCTTTCTTTAAAATAAGCATGCTCATGGGTCTTGCAGAGTCTAATGTTTGGCAGTTATCCTCTTTGCGCTTTTCCTGCAATAGTTTGGCAGTTCGGCTTTCACAGGTTTTTTTCCTCTGATGTCTTATGTTTCTTTACTAAATCCTCATCAGAAAACCAGACAGAAGACTCTTATTTATTTTAAATATCCTAGGTTTAGCATCTTTTTTTTTCCCACCATTTTCTTGCTTACTGTAGCAAGACCTTTGCAGATGGTACTTGGTTTCTTGAAAGTGCATAACAGTATTTTCTTTGTAGCAGATGGATTTGAGACTTTTAGTTCCCAATAAATGTAGGTTTACAATACATAACTTTACAGGATTTGTGTTGTATATAACAGGTTTGAACATATTATCTCAGAATTCATCTGCATGGCATTTTCAGCTTATCCAGGGCCCATGCCAGTATTTTAAGTAATAGGGAGAGCATAGTGATTGATAGCAGCTAGAGGCGTGATTTTGAATAGAAACAAAGGTTTTAGAACAGAAGGTGTCAAATTAAACTTTGTCAGTTTGAAAAGTAGTAACATCCTGAAAGTTCTCCAAACATATTTACATGTGGCTAATGTTTATATTTTGCTTTGTACTCTCTTTATATTCAGTGTAATGTTGCCTGGTAAATTTACTCTGGTTTAAAATCAAGGTTGTTCCCAATGGGATTGCAGAGTTTTGGGGGGTTTGCCTTGCTGCATAAATATATCAGCTTAATTATTTTAAGGCTGTTTTTTTTTAACAGTGTACTATGTATGCTGTATAAACCAGTTGTGATCTAATTTGAATTATAAGTATTTCCTTACTATATTTGTGGGTCTTTCCCACAGTCTTTTCCTGTAAGACTATAAAGACAAAAAAAACCCCAAACCAAAATAAACAGACAAAAACAAACAAAACAAACAAAAAAACCCACAAAACACAACCTAAAACCAAGAGTGGCCCAAGCCTTCCTTCAGAATACATTATTTGAACTAGAGAGAAATTGCTCTAGACTCAAATGAGTGTAAGATGAAAAAATCAGCCTTGTTACCTTCACTTGTAAATTCAACTGCATTAACTACAGCAGTTCATACTTCTTTAGATCAAATTGAAACAAAACTTAGATATTTTACAGAACTTAAAATTCACCATTAGAAAAGTCTGTATGATTACTTTTCTAAAATGAACAAAACCATTTCATACATTCTCATTTAAGTGACTTTTATGAATGAGCTTTATGTTGTATATAGAATTCTGAACATAAAACTAAGTGAAATACTTATGGTTTTGTTTGCTGAACCAAAAGAAAGTATATTGCTATAAAGTTGTTAGTGTCCTGTGTTACTGCCTACTCACTATTCACTGTTTCTTCTGACAATACTTGGTGATCAACTTTCATAAATGTTTTTAGGAGAAAAAACCCCAAGAAGGTGAAAAAATTGCTTCTACCCTTGTAATTTTAGACGAATTCAATTGGTTGTTTCCCTGTTGTCCACCATATATTTCATCAGAGTATGTCTACTTCTTTAAAAATGGGACTAACCCAGTGGGAAAGAGAAATAGCAGGCTATTGTGTGTACTGTGTCAGAAGCATCTGATTTCAGTATGTCAAAATCCCTGCTCCCCTGAAAGGCTAGCAGAGGCATGTTTCAGGCTACAATTCATCAAATAATTTTCAGATGAGGAATTAGAAGTATTCTTTCATTGCAAAAGTTGATAGAAAAATACTGTAAGTATAATGTTAGCCATCAATAAGGGGAAAAAAAAAAAAAGATATGATATGGTAAATAAAGAAACAGAAGAGACAGTGAGGGGAGAAGGAATTTCTTAGGTAACACAAACTCTTGTGAAATACTTTTAATCAGCATAAGATGTGATTGTGTAGGAATTATTTTTTACTACAGGGCGTTTAAAAAGAGTTTCCATGATCTTTTTTTTTTTTTTTAAAGTAAAAATCTTTGATTGCACATGATCATGAGATGAAATATGTGCAGCTTCTAAATGGGTGGTGCGATTGCTTTCCAGTCTGTCTGTATACTTTAGGGAGGTGTCATGAGAAGGGACAGGTTGTCTTGTCTTTTACTTTCATCGGCTCTGCTCTGCCTCTGCTTAGAAAGACGGCCAGCAGTTTCAATGTGAAGCAGTGCAGACTCCAGACAACCAAAAGACAATTTTTATGCTTCAGAGTGAGCTGTCAGTTGTTTCTTTGGTTTCTTTCTTAAAGATGGTATAACTGCATTTCAATTAAAACATCTAGATTTGTTTGACTTCTTCTCCATCCCCAACAAACTACCTGTGCTTTCTGATTGCACCTCTTTTACCTCACTGCAGATAACTAATACTGCTGTTGAGCATAATCCAGCACGTATCCCTGTGGAAGCAAGGTGGGCAGAGAACTGCAGGCAATGTGTTGATTTTGTTAGGGGCAGGGAGAGTTCATGCATTAACTTGCTTATACATCCCAGGGTGCCTTACCATGCGGAGGGAGGATCCACAGACCCTTGCTACTTTTTTAAAAACACTGTACAATTCCAGCTGGGACAAGACCTGCCTTATGTGTTCTTTGTGAAGGTGTTTGGCCACATTTCCCAGTCAGCTTTCTTAACCCTGGGGCAATACCTGTCACCCACCCTCAGCATATGGTCAAGGAATGGGGTGCGCTCCATCCCCAGGGTGCAGGGGTGCCCCCTCTGTTGCCGTCACTCTCCTCCCTCTCTCCTCCCTTCCTAGCACCCCTCGTGAGTGCTCCACAGATTTTTGCCCCATTTAAATTTTTGCTTTCTCAGCTCTGCTACCACCATTTCTCTAACATTTATCATTTTGATTATTTCTGTTTCTTGGGGGCATTATCTCCTGTGTCATTTGTTCAGCTTTCCACTTATATCCAAGAGAATATAGTTCAAATTTTTATACACACCTCACTAAATATTTTTGTATACAATATGAAAGTATTAAGATTATTTGTTTACTTTCACCTCTTCCTATCATGGCAATGTTTTTACACTGCATTTATTAACTGTTAGCTAAAGGTATGCATGTCTTCAAGAAAATACCTGTCTATATTGTAATTATGTATCTATTGTATCTAGCAGTAAACTAGTCTGGATAAACCATTTTTCAACTACCAGTACATATAAAAAGGATCTAAAAGCTTCTGTACATTTATAGTATTTGTTGATTCAATAAAATGTCACATTATCTTTCCTACAGCATTAAGAAATAAAATTGCATGGACCTAGTTTTGAAAACAGATCCTTGAAGCTAAAAGAAAGGAAGTATGCATGTTTCATACATGTAATATTCTGTTTCTAAATTGTAATACACCAAAAAATTGCTACTGATACACACTGTGCCAGCTAGAGCATTTGTGCTCTTTTAAAACTACCAGTGCACAATTAAGAAAAAAATCCTCAATTAAATTTGAAGAAGGTGTAAGGAAACGATTGTTAAATTGCCAAGATGAACTTGTATGTCTCTTTTAGAGTCAAATTACCAACCACTGCAGTTCTTGCAAGGGATTCTGTAGCTGACTTTGTAGTATGTATCCCAAACCCATGTCTGGAGTAGTTAAGCTCTTAGGCAACTTGCTGTCCTGTGGTGTGGAACTGGTATAAAGGGTATATTGGAAGCTTGAGCATATCTTCCTCCCCCCCAAGACCCAATACTGTACATAAAACCGAGAGACTGGGTTTTTTATGAGTCTGTGAGAAAAATCCTGAAATAGATAATCATCTATCACTTGAAGTAAGTTCACCTGCAGAGGCACCTCTGCTTGGAGTAGAAAGGAAGATGATGTTGCTTGACTGCATCTAGTCAAAGGATTTCTGCCTTTTAAAAGGACATTAGAGACCTCCTGTACCACTATGATTTACATTAGGCAGCCGTACAGTCAAGGCAGATATTTAAAGTACTTTCTTGTTTTGAGTAGTAGTACCAGAATTTTAAAAATCACTCAGCAGACAATCTACTGACTCCTGAAACATGGTGTCAATGCTCTCAAATGGGTGTAGCCTTGCATAAAAGAAAATAGCCACCTGAGAGAACATACTGCTGTCAGTGAAACCCTTGTCCTGTGGAGGCGAGTATGTAAGGGATTCTGCCTTCATCAACCATTTTGTTTCTACGCAAACCAGCGCTGTGGTGCAGGAGCAAGGCAAAGGTGCTTTCCAAAATGCTGGCAGTTAGTGAGGGTATGTGAAATAGCACAGCAGCCTCTCAGTGTATCAGTGTTTGCTTTAAGCCTAGCCTGTACAGTGAAAGCCCTTTCGTACTGGGGGAGAGTGTGAAGAGAATGCAGCACCTCTAAAGTACACGTTTCACCCTCATTTTACCCCTTATGAAGTGAGGAAAAAAACTAATGTTTTGCTGGTGTTATCTTCAAGGGGTGGCTCTGTGAGCTGTTACGTTGGAAAGAAGATCCCTCACCAGAGAACAGGACCCTCTGGGAGAATCTCTCCATGATCCGAAGGTTCCTCAGTCTTCCTCAGCCTGAACGTGATGCCATTTATGAACAAGAAAGCAATGCAGTTCATCACCATGGTGACAGGCCTTCCCACATTATCCATGTGCCAGCAGAACAGATTCAGGTTAGTTTACCTTGGCCAATGCCGCAGAGCACTAAGTAAATAAAGCTTTAAACGGAGCAAAGGAAATTAGTGTTTCTTTCCTCCTGGCCAGGCTAAATGCAGGTCTCCCGGTATGAGATAAGAGCGCGCTGCCATCCGCCACCAGATTTCAAAGGAGAGCATGCGACCACCTATGGTTTTTGTTTAGGTTCGGTGGTCTTTCACAAATGTGTGTGGACGCGGTGGTGCAGAGGCACTGTATGCTGGGCAGGGCGAGCCTCTGTGCCAGCTGTCCCTGGCTAGACAGACGTCAGGACTGAAAGGCAGAGGCATTTGGCACCAGTTGGCAAACGCCTTGCCAGCAAAGCAGGAGGACCTTGTTGCACTGCTGTTCAAAAGTAAAGCTCAAACCCTCAACAGCGGTGGCTTGTCCTGGGTAGCAGTGAAGGGAAGGGGATTCCTCTCTCACCTTAACCCCAGTCAAGGCTGGGGTGAGTCAATGTTTGTTTGTTTTTCCTTCAGAGCCCCTCTCCCACCACCCTTGGGAAAGGAGAGCATAGAGGCGCTTTCTTACCAGGCCTGCTGACCACTGGACCTTGGCTGGGTGCTGCTCCGCAGGTGAGCTGGCACAAGGATGCTGTATTAGGGAGAGAGGAGGGGGTGCAGGACCCATGCCATGGGGCTTGGAAGCAGCTACCCTCCGCTCTGGGGTAGCCCCAGTGGTGTCCCCTCCTGCAGGGACTGTGCCTACCCTTTGCTCGCACAGGCACTGCGAACTGGGAGCGTGGCTGGCTGTTTAGCTAAATATTGTAGTACTGTCTCTCTGAGCTGGGGACTCCTTAATCCCTTCTCACGAAAGACAGCCTTTTAACTGCGCCGTCTTAAAGGGCAGATCGTACCCTGTGCTTTCCCAACCTCAGCTGAGACCCAGTGTATCATTTGTATTACCTGTACAGAAAAATATTTACAAAGCTAGGAAGGATAGATTTATCTTGCAGCCAGAAACAACACGAGTGTATATTAAAGATAAAGCAAACTGAATAAGACAATCCCATAGGATATCAAGTACTAAAATAATTGTGAAAGCCTAGGAACTTGCTGTTTGATTTAGCAAAAAGAGAGAGAAAGATCTATATTAAGTAATAAAACAGCACTTGTTTGAAAATGTACATTGTTTTTAATAAAATCTCTTCTTAAGGGGATAAAAGGAGAAGCTTATGCACAATATAAGCATTCACCCACTATGCCACTTAGATTTTCTTACCTTGTTGATAAAAGTTGTGTGTATGATCTCACAAATACTATTCAAATAAGCAGTTGCATTGTAATCCCTTAAAATGACCCACAAGAGTAAGAATTGGTATATTGGGCCTGAGTTTTGTCTCTGCTCTTCTACATGGTAATTGCTGTAGATGCATGAATATGTAACTGAGACACAAGTTTTCAAACTGTATATACAAAGCCTCCAGTCTTCTAAGAATTTAATGTGCTGGGAGTAGTCCTGAATCTCTTTGTGATTGAAGCCTTCAATGGGACTGCTCACGGATCATAAAGCATGAAAAGATGTGAATAAGGATGAGGCAAAAGCCCTAATTCCACTAGCATTTGTGTCAGATCTTGCAACAGGATGATCACCTAAAGCAGTGGCTTCTAAAGTGAGCGCGGAGACCTATGTGAGGTCTCTACAACCATGAGTGACACTGCAAATTAGACAAAATTATAAATCCTCCAAAATTTATACTATTTGTACAGTATTTTGTGCTTCTAAAGGTCTGCAAGTGAGCTGCACCTGGAAGCTTGGAAACCACTACCGACCCACCAAAAATTGTTGAGGAGAGACTTGCAAAGGGAAATTAAATATAGTGATAGCAACTGCTTGTTTTGCTGCTGTTGCTTTTTAATAATAACTGGTGGTTTGTGCCATATGACAAGAAATTTGCTGATCCAAAATTTCTTACTAACCAGTGCTTCCTGTGCTGTGAAGCAAAAGAATTGTCAACAAAACCAGTAGCTGATAAATTTTCTTTTGATTTAAAACATGATCTTGTAGTGTACTGTATTCTGGTGCTAGATGAGAAAAATACTTCTGTCCCTCGGGCTCAGTGCCTCACCTTTTAAGAATGTTTCTGAATCCGTGCTTGCAAAACTTCATTTTAGGGTCTTGTTAATTATTTACATCATGATTTGCTTTATCTTGTTCTTCTGATGTGCATACTGGCTCACTTTTATTGCCTGAGTTTTTGGAACGCAGCATGTTCCTTTCTAATAATAATAGTGCAACTTACTTAGAGCTTTGCATCTTAGTGCTTTATAAATATTAATTAAATTATCCCCAGCACAAATACAGAAGCAGGTAAATGTTTGTTCTGCATTTGTACATTGGGATACTTGAACACAGGCAAGACAGACCCTTTCTGAGACCAGAGGCAAGAGAGGTCAGAGCCAGAAGTGGAAATGCAGATTTCCTACCTCCAGATCTCTTTGTCCTTGCCGAGGCTGGGTTTGATAGTGTGATGTTAGGTGCTTCCAGCTAATGTGTTCTGTTGTAACATTTGCAGGTTTGATGAGACTTCAGTGCATGCTAAGGTCAGATCATCAGTGGGGTATTTCTGCACTGAGCTAAAATGCTCTCGTCTCCCTGATCTCAGAGTCCCTTAGTCTAGCTATTGCTAGAGATTTGCAGCCCTTGGTTTGGGGCAGCAGCTGCTGCTTCTGGCAGAGCTCCTGTATGTTTGCCCTCATCTGGCACTTTTCTCACTTTGCCTTTGCTACAGTTCTGGCTAAACTGGTCAAGTTAATCTGTTACTATGTCACCTACTTAGCATTTTGTCTTGTCTGCACTTGACTCATGGAGTATGTTCATTAAAAATTGTTAGCTAAACCACACCAGTGTCACATCATTGGTGCTTTCAGTCAGACAAAGCCAGAATGTTTCTTCCACCTCTCTGTCCATATCCCACTGTTCCTTCATCCCCCGTTTCTGCTCACACACATGCAGACACGTGTGAGGTGTGCAGAGAGTTAACTCATATTTTAATTCTGGTACAGCAATAATGGGCCTTTTTTATCTTTTTCCTTTTCTTCTTTAAACTTACTAAGCCTTTGTTTATAGCTTTACAGTTTCCCCTCCCCCAGATTTTCTTGGTATCACAAAACACGAGCAAGAATACATGTACAAAAAAAATGCTGTGATTTGTCTTGCAGCAGCAACAGCAGCAGCAACAGCAACAGCAACCAGGTCCCAGACTACCCCCAAGGCAACCAACAGTAGCATCACCAGCTGAATCTGAGGATGAAAATCGTCAGAAACCCCGACCACGAACAAAGATTTCTGTTGAAGCCCTAGGGATCCTACAGAGTTTCATACAAGATGTAGGCCTGTATCCAGATGAAGAAGCAATCCAGACTCTCTCTGCTCAGCTTGACCTGCCCAAGTACACCATTATCAAGTTCTTTCAGAACCAGCGATATTATCTCAAGCACCATGGGAAGCTGAAGGATAATTCTGGTTTGGAGGTGGATGTTGCAGAGTACAAGGAAGAGGAGTTGCTCAAGGATTTAGAAGACAGCATCCAAGACAAAAATGCAAACACGCTTTTTTCAGTTAAACTAGAAGAAGAGTTATCGGTAGAAGGGAACACAGAGATTAATGCTGAATTGAAAGACTGATCTAAAAGTATTATTTTCTTTCAACAGTGCCACTGGTATTTACTAATGAAATGAAAATTCCATCTTGGGTTCTGTCAAAAACCTTTATTATTCATTGTTTGGCCAATGAATCTTCCAAAACTTGCACAAAAGTTGAAAAAAGGATAATGCAGACTGCACTAGATGTTTTACTCTGTTTTACAAACTGCTTCGCAGCAACAGATGAAGCATTGAGGATTGTTTGATATTAATTTGTGTTCACTGGATACACTGTGAGTGTACCCAATAAGCATGATACCAGTGATTTTGATTCTGGAGCCTTCAGACAAGCATTACAACTTTTGTGATTTACTGTTTTTCGTTTCTGTTTTGTTCTTGTTTGTTGTTTTGGTTTTTTTTTTTAATTATTACTGTAGCACTCCACACTTGATCTTTGGAAATTCACATTTATTTAAAAAAAATAAATAAAAAGAGTTTGTTACTCTTGTTCTATTGTATGTTACAAAAGAACTATAGACTGTGGAATGCAGTTTAAAGATAACATATGCCAACAAATGCCTTGTATTATATGGCACTGCCGTTATTCAGATTTGTTTTCTTTTGGAAATAAAGGTCACTGTATTTTTTTTTTCCATTCTCATTGTTACATGGTTTTAAAGAAAATGAAAAAGAAAATGTGAAACACAATTTAGTCCTCATTATTTATTTGTAGAACCTGCAGCATCATGTTGTAATTAATTTTTTTGGAAGTTTCCGTTAAATGTAATATTGCTTCTCTTGTTATCATACTGATTTTTTTTTTCTATTTATAAATGTATTTTGATGGGCAGTAAAACAAAGTGTCTTAAAAGTTTTAAATAGAGAAAATGTGCTTTACACAGTTGCCTATAAAAAGTGCTCTATGTTATCCAAGCAATTCATACTATAAGCTTCACTCTTATTGTTGTATGCAATTTTTACTATCATGCAAATAAGCTTAGGTAAATAAAACTAATAGATCACCTTAGAAACTTATGCAATTAATGTGAAAATAATTGATGTTTGCAATGTGTCTTCCTTTGGTTTACAATCAATTTTAAAGCTACAGCTGTATAAATTTTCTGTATAAAGGTGTATTTCTTTTTTATGAGTTTATTGCTATGAAAACACCAGTTATTTTGTTACAGCTGGCTGTTTTTATAAGTGTATCACAATTTTCTTTATGCAGAAATGTTCTGACTAGGAGTGGTTATTGACTGTAACTACACAATTAAAATTGTTTGTATGGTATGATATGGCAGGGTTTGTCTGCGTATGTGTATATCTAGGAGGAATAGCTTGTTCTTAGTGCACAATGTACCTTCTTGCCACCACTTTGAAGGTGACATTTCAATTGTTCTCTTTTAAAAATCACAGGCAGATTTTTTTAATGACCTTCTTAAAATTTGAATTTAGATAACGCACTTCAAAAAGAAACACAGTTTGGTTATGAAAATCATAACCTGTCTTTTCTTGGTTTAAAAACTTGCCTGCCCAACAGAGATAGCAGGATATTATTGAGTCAAAAGGCTATCAGGCGTAAACATATTTACAGTTCCTGGCAGTAATGCACTTATAATGGATACAGCTGGTTTTATTTTACACTAGAATTATGCTAACACTATTCCTTGCACTAATGTATAAACATTAAAAAAACACATTAATAGTCACAAAGTAAATAGGAAAGATGGGATTTGCACATAGCAGTCCCCTTCTAAGCAAGATTATTTTTAATGATCACTAATAAGGTTCTTGATAAAGCCATAATGATTGGTGAACTCTAAATTTATGCAAGGCTGATGTCTAGCCTAGGGAGAAGTCTGCAGCTGAAAGTTGTGGAGTCCACACCATTTTTCTCTTTTTCTAGTAGAGAATCAATTTACATCCAGTGCAACTCAGGATTTGAATTCAGTGCAACTCTTCTAAAATGACTAAACATTTGCAAAACTCAGGATGAGTTTGAAAGGCACAAATTACTCTTAGGTTGCAGCAAATTTCTCTGTTTATCTCCATTAAATTCTTTAAGAAAATGCTTACTAGGCAGCAAAGCAGGTTTTCATTCCACAGGTTTAAAGCTGCCACAGATTTTGGGGATTCCTTGAGCAGCTTTCAGCTCCTCTTGGCTGCTCCCAGGACTGAGTAGGGGGCTGCATCATAGTTGGGCTTGGGATCAAAACCAGTTAAAAGAAAAGAGCCTTAGTACCACTCTGGGAGGGGAACAAGCCTTAGGAGTGCCATGAATGTGTTACTTGGTATTGCATTGCAACAGAAGGACAGTCAAACTGTACCCTCATTTAAGGGACTTGTAGTAGCTATAAAGTTATTGATAGCCCAAAGCAATGCTAGTTCCCAGAGGGCAAAACCTAAGCTTAGCCCAGGGAAGCCACTGGTGGTCACCATTGAATTTCTTCACTTATTTCAAATGGGATCAGTGCTTCGTACAACCACACAGCCACTAAGAGCTAGGACAGATCCTTGTTTACAGCCACAAGACAGGATGAAGTGCAGCCCAGGCAATACAAGGTGATTTGATGTGTAGGAGTGATAGCACTGGCAACCTTGGGCTGGCTGAAGTGCCAAGCAACCATTACAATAAGGCTGCGTAAGGACAAAAATAAATACACTTTTAAACTAATATGTGTGCATCTGCAGGGTAGAAGAGAAAGTAAAGGAAAGACTTTCCTGGAATATACGTCTCTTCACGCTAAAAGCTAATACAAACAGCACTTCTAATTCCAGAAACAGGGCAACAAGTCCAACACCCTATAAAAGCACAAGAAGAAATGTTTATAAAATTATCTTTGCTGTTTTCAAAGTGATTTCCTTTTCTTTTATCCTCTTGAGTTTTATGGGTGCTGAAGCACAGAGGCCATGTATGCTTGCAGATGGTTATCACAGATGTTTCTTTTCCGTTGTCTTCATTTTTCTTTGTCCTGGTATAGTTGAAGTTATCTTCCAAGTAGTTCAGCCTCTGTAGTCACAAATTACCTGCACAGAGGTTTGAATCAGTGCATTTTTGTGTCCCCGTGGGTGGGCTGTGAGTACAGTCTTTTTACTTGGCCTAAGTCACCAAAAGCATTTTTGTGAAGTCCTTAACAGCTTTTTCAGTGGTGATGTGGGTATTAAGGATCACAACTTCATGCGGATGTGAGAGATTTATACTTCTCGGAGTTTAGCTACTACAAACATATGCCACCTTGAATCACGGACTGGTTAGACTACCTAGAAAATTACCTTATGTCCTTTTCTGTTTCTCACTATTTGGTATAATCTTAAAAAAAAAACCCAAATGAAAACAACAACAAAGGAATCAACCAACTGAATAAAACCCACAAACAAACAGACAAACCAAAACAAACACCAAAAAACACCAGCCCTTTCCATTTCTGCAAAGATTAAGAAATCAGACTGGACTTTTTAAATGAAGAACACAAATTGAGACATCAAAACACTATTATCTGGGAAGCTATTAGCAAATCTCACTGAGTAAGACTTCACTGAGAGTGTATGAAATGAGTATATTGTATATATTTAGGGATGTATGCAAAAAGAATATTGCTTAGTAGGAATAAAATTTAAGCTGCAAAGAAAGCCAAATGCCAAAAAAAGAGGGAAGTGAATTCTGGATGGGGATGGCAGGATTTACTTTTTGCTATGTTTTATAGCATTTACCATAAAAAGTGGAGTATTTTTACTCCCTGCTGATTCCCATTAATCTATACTTAACTGACAAGATTTATGTGTATATGACACAGTCCCCAGTGTGTGTTTTCCAAGCTTGAAAGAAAACCAAAGAGGCTTCAGATTCCAAGAAGTCTATGGCTTGGGGACAGTCTCAAGCCCCAGTCACACATGCAAAGGTTGCTTATCAGTATTAAGAATTTATACCCTACAGTGCAGGATTTTAGATTGGTGTTTTGTATAGCTACTTTAAATTGGTCAGGTGACACAGAAAAAAATGACCAAATTTTAAAGTAAATTATTCCATTTAATGTTTTTTTTCTGTAAGTTGTGAAGGTGCAGCAAATAGAGAAAGAAGAGATGGTTCCGCCAAAGTAGTGATTTTGTTTTAGTGATTTACTGAGTACTTTGGTTTTTTTGCTGGGAAAGCACCAAACATTGCTATGTTCATTTGCCAAAGCAAATGCCCCATATGTGAAGAGCAGTATAAATTAAATACTACAGAAGATCTACTTGATCATCAAGTGTTAGCAATTCTGCTTAACTTATTGAACTTGTGCTTTGATGTCAGGTACATTGCAGAGACCAGAGGTATTTTGATTTTTACATAATAATTTATACTGTGCTTTGAATAACAGTCCCATAGCAAAGCAGGGATATAAATATACTCTCGGGCCTTTTTTTTGCATACAGATGTAATTTTAGTTTGGTCTCCTTGTGGTGCCTTATGTCCACACAGTCTTTTAGTACAACAAATGAGCTAATAATTCAAACTGCAATAAGTGATCCTCTTTGGAGCAGGAGTAGCTCTACTTGGCAGCGAGTTTGTTTGCTTTCAGGTTCATACGGGAGCCTTTCCACCCGCTCTGCTGCTGGCAGTCCTCCCACTGTCCCACGCTGCATTGTTTTGTGTTGGCCTGGCCCAGGCACCCTTCCTGCTCTGGGTCAACTTGCCCAAATGTCATCTCTCCTGGTTACATACAAGCACCCAGGTATATGTGTCACAGTTTAATAGGAGGCAGAAAGGACTGTTTGTATCCAATGTCACTTACCCTTTATCATCACCATTCATGCTGTGAGCCCTGCAGAATTCCTAAAATAGACCACTTGCATTGGAAAGAGAATGATAACTGGAGCAAACCCACCATCAGGCAAGTAGTTTCTGAGCTGATGGAGTAGAGGAGACGAGAGGACCTGCATCCTAGAGGGGAGCAGGAAAAGGAAGAAGAAGGTGCAAGAGAAAGATGGGAACATCAGTAAAGTCACAATAGCCACTTTTGTGTGGAGAAACAGGCTCTTTTCGCAAGCTGTGCTACAGCGATACCCAGACATACTTCAAGGTAATGCCAAGACTCCGTAGGAAATGTTCCTGGCCTGAAACGTACAATGGTCTCCAATCATGAAATTTGCCTTGGCGGGCAATATCTAGGGTAACACAAAAGCTTCCTCAGTTCCCCATGGCATAAGAGATCCCCTAACAATTCGCTCTCTGGTACTGTTCCTGTGTGTAGGACATGCAGGATTCTTTTTGTCTGCTGCAGACTGACAGCTACTATGGCAGATGCAGTTAGGATTCTCTTTCCAGATTATCTGCTTACCCACACAATGTGCTAGAGCAACATGCAGGCTGTAAACCCTCTCATTTTCCTCCAGTATGCTTGCAACCTCAAACCTACTTTTCTGAGCTGGCTTCTACATCCCTGCTCCTCCTCACACCAGATATGCCACAGGAGTTGAAAAAAACCCAAATGTGTTGTATGGCCCAGGTGTTTATCATAGTGCAAGAGAACAGAAAAAACATAACCTCTGTGGGTGGCCAGAGATGCATGAGCACAGACAGTTCTGAAGTTTTGTAGCAAGTAAGCTGCCCCAAGAGGCTTTTCAGATAATTCATACTGCTATAGTCATCTTAAAGCATCAGTTGCAATGATTTGAAATTGTTGGGGCCAGAAAACTTCATGCAGGGTCGTACTAACTTTGCAGCACACTTTCTCCTGGAACAGAAACTAAAGCAAAGAGCACTCTGTTTTATTATTCACAAAACCAAGTCTTTGCAGGACCAACCTTACAGATGTTGCTCTTCCACATTCACAATAAAGCAGGACACTGTCCTGACAACTAGCAGCACTGCCTGCAGATCCACATCCCCTCCTGCCCCATCTTGAAGAGAGTCCCCTGCATGTAACATAACCAAAAATGGCTTAACTCTTCTTTACTCTCCCATCATCAACCTAAACACGGCCTGTCAACTGCAGTCAATGTTATCACCGGGGAAAGCAACTTAGAGAACAACTTACCTTAGAGCAAACCACGGCAGGGAAAGGTAAATGAGCATGTCCTTTCAAAAGTGTAAGAGAAGTGATTCTTTATCACTATCAGCATGACAGCTTGGGCTGGGAAATAAGTACAGGTGTTGTGGTTGGTTTGCCTTAGTAAGCAAAATGCTATATCCCCAGCCTAATAAGGTTTTAATATCAGCTGAGACTGAAGGGGACAGAAAAGGAGGAAATGTGAGAAGAAATACCTAGATCAAAATGTATTGGAGGAAGTCATGTCTAGAGATGACTGGAGAACTGCAAGACCAGCTTAAATTGTAGGAGATCTGTGTGAGCCACCATGAAAAACAAAGTGAGGTGCACAAAAATGCAGAGAGAATGAACACAGGAATGGAGTTTCTTCAGGGGAAAGACTGAATAGAGAAGGCTTGCAAAAAGGTAGTGGCATCTTGCTTCTTTAGCAAATACCTTCAAAATCATAAATAGTGCATGGAAGGTGAATACAGAAAGAAAATTCAAAATTTCTCATTACACAACTAGAGGCAATGTTTGAAATTATCAACTAGCAGGTTTAAAAACAGCAAAAGGGAGTAGTTTTCTTCACATTTAACTGCCGAACTCACTGCTATACACACACCTTTGTACTAAAAGCACGAATGTCTTCACAAAATGTTCAATGAATTTGTAAAAGCAAAGGGTTGATCTGACTTTTTAAAGAGGGCAAGGACTGCTTTCCATGCTGTAACGCCGGACAACATGTGAAGATTATACTGTGCTGTTTTTCCCAGTGACCCAGTGATGATATCACTGATGATGTAGACAGTGTCCAGCATCCATCCAGGGACATGGATGTTTTGAGTCTTCTGTAGCCACAACTGAGACAAATTTGAGTCATCTGAAATCTGCACTGTTCTTGGTCATCTACACTTAATGCAGTTTGTGTACTTTATTCCCTACCTTGTTCATAACCACATTTTATAACAACTGATCTGAATAATTTCATTGAGGAGTAGGTCACCTCATATTTACAAAATATTCCCTCCCCCACACATTAGCATAAAAATTTATACCCAAATCATTTTGGTCATTGCCATGGTACCCACGCAATCACTATTCACAACTATGCTCTAACTGCAGCAAGAGTGAAAGAAGACTCCTTTGACCCTGTTCACCTACAAAACTGGGCCATTTTTCATCATTTTGTACCACCTTCCTTTCAGCCTCCCCTAAGTACATCCCGCTTTCAGCTTTAGCTGACCTTTTCCTTTCTGTTCTTCAAAAGTCCACTGGGAAGGTTCATGGTGGAGAAAGGTAAGTGAGGGCTTCCAGGATGATTAGTAAAAAAATATATGTATATATTTGCATCATCCTCTCATGAGACATCGCTCTCAAGTTTTTTAGGGTGCGTTACAGGACAACTGGGAAAGAATCATGATAATGTGCTAGTTTGATCCCAGGTCTCCTCCAGTTGTCAGTGGACTTTCTCCAGTACACTCTTGGGAGTCAAGAGCAGCAGGATGGTCACTGCAGCTGGGGGTGCCTCCTCAGGGTGCCACGTAGCACATGAGCATGACACTGCTTGCAAGTGTGCCGTTGGACAAAAAAAGCACCATGGGAGAGCAGATCAAAGCAATGTGATTGCATTTCATGTTTGATACAGCTCATTCCTGAAGCCAGGGTGAATAGCCTAATCCAATGTATCATTCCTGTGCAGGCAGACCCTTGGGCTGGCATCGTGTCCTGTGGAGCACTGCTCCAGCATACAGCATCTGCCACCGTCTGCCCTAGGGCTTGGCTTCAGATTGCCCTCCTCCTTTCCACCTCCTTTTGGGAGATGCTTTGCACAAACTTTGAAGGCCAAAACTCAGTCTGTTTAAGTCCCTTCAGGGCATTTAATCCCCTGCCACTTCCTGCACTACTTGATCTTTGATCCATACTCTTGACCTTTAAAAATTCAAAGGGGCAGATTTCCAGTGATTTAGCTTCAAATTCACTTGCTCTTATTTTTGCAAATATAAGTCTATCTGCTTACCCATTGTCTCCTCTGTTTAATCAATATGTCAGCTGTTGATCATAGCCGCTGCCAGACAGCCAGTAGATGGGACAATTATTCTCACAAGGACTTTTAAGTCCAGACTTTTAACCCACTGGGTCCAGCATGGAGCAGCTGCAAGAGCTCTGAGTAGCAGCTGCCCCTTTTCTACTGCAGCTGCTGAGCCACTCTCCTGATGGTCTCTGGCCACTTTGCTAAGGCAAGGGGAAAAACTACTTCCTTTTCTAGACATAGTAGTACAAAAGCTTAACTCACTGCTGCTGTAAGATCAGAGGTGAAATGCCACGGCCAACTCCCATCCAGTGTGGTCATAATGTAGAGTAGCCTGGGACAATTCTACCTTGCACCCAGCCAGCAAATGAGTATGAATGACACACAAGACATGACAGGAAAGCTCTTTCTGCCTGTCAGTTCCCACACCTCAGCTTATTGCTAAATGCTGAGGCACTGGGGCAAATATTTCTACAATCTAAAGATACCTGGAGCAGTGTCAGACTCATCATCCTACAGCTTCTGGCTTCCAACCTCTCTGCTGAGCAAGAGTTTATGGCAGGCTCTTTCAGACCTGTCCTCTGAACTTACCTGGCTGATTTGGGACATGGCTTCACCAAACCCATTGGAATAATGTCAAGAAGAAAAACAAAGAACCAAACGTGTCACATATCATAAAAAGTTATTCTGTCGACGAGGATCAAGCAATTTGATACTAGCCTTCACCCTTTCCAAGACATACTCGTGGCCATTGGACTGTACCTCTTCATTTCATTTCCCAAGGACATGATTCCTTTTGGGCAAAAAAGTGTGTGGCCAACACATTGACTCAGCCATCTGAGCCCTCAGTTCTGCTGTGGCCCCACAGAGCTCAAGGACCACTAAGCAAAACTTGAAATAGTTTTTGTGTTGCTCTGACTTATGGTAGGAAGTGGCCTTATATTCATTCAATACTAAGACTGGGGGTAAATAAATTTGATTTAAGGCCATACTACCCCATACCACTTTGGTTTTGCTGCAAGCGCTGCTCATCGGTATCAAACCATCTGTACTGCCATAGTTTAGGGCTATGAAGTTATAGCTGCAAGTTGTACTGTTGCTAGTGAGAAGTTATATGCAACAGGCATACAACTTCTGTATCTGTAACTGCAGTTTTCTACCTGGCCATGTGGTCTTTTATCCACTTTTTCAGCACTGGGGTCTGGCAGGTAGGCTGGAGGGCATTCCCAACATTAATGAAATTCCCTCCTTCTGCTGATTTCTTCTTCCTATGCTCTGCCAGGGCATGGCTTGTGTGATTCATTAAGCAAAAGCAAAACACAAAGTGAATTCGTATCTGCACCCCCAGTCCTTGTGCAATACCCAAATGTAAGCTGCGGGGCTGCCTACAGGTGCAAGAAATTGTTCCAGGGGATTTGTGCTGACTTCTCTCAAAGGTTCACATCCATCTGTGTCATCACAGTTATAACAAGGCACCTTGTTTCCTGCATGGAGGAATCCCTTCCACAAGGAGAGAGTCCTTCAAGCGCAGCACAATGTTGTTATCCACCAGGGCTGTGCAGTAGTGTGTTAATGGCCCACGACTGACAGTGCACAAGAAGAAGAGAACAGCATCAGAAACCAGTCAGTAACAGCGCAGGGGAGAAAACATGTGAATGGGAAGGATTGTCTTGATACTGAAAAAAATGGAAGAAACAATAAAGAGAGGAGGGGCAAAAAAGGAAATAGAAGACTATTAGATGACTGAAATATACACTAAGGGCAGTAAAATGTCCCACCCCTCATCTGTATTAATTTTATCCCAGTATTTCCTCCCATGTCTCACAAAGATGTGCCAGTTTTTCCCATAGATGGTAGAAAACAAATAGAAGCTACTTTCTTCCCAGTGAAGGGAGTGTTTTAAACTTCAATGGACCAGGATTCTTCTAAGTTCTTTTTTATTATTGTTCTTTATTTTGGGTTTATAGGCATGATGTTTTTCTCCTCCACGTATGGGAAGAGGGGGAGAAATGGGTAAACTTGACTTGTGCTAGCTGTTTGCAACAGTTGTTTAATTTTTTGCAACATGCACCCAAGTATCAAGAGACTGAGTAAAATACAAATAAATATGCTCTTTAGAAACCCCATACATCTTTATGACCTACAATACCTTCAAATCATGTAAAAACACATGTTTGTTTGTTTGTTTGTTTTAAAAAGATTTTGGTGGCAATGCTACCTCCCATTGCTGTAAACAAGGTCAGGAGGCCAAAATTAGTCTGTCCTATTTTGCACAAAATAGTCAACAACTTAAGATGTTTTTGCAATAATCAGAAAATTACTGACCGGTGTCAACACCCCCTTTCTGATAAACTGTTGAAATGTTAATATTCTTGGCAAAATTGTTTTTGCTCTAATTACTGTATCCATCTGCTCTATAAGATTGATTATACTGTGAGAATGTTTGTTCTCTTGTCTCCTGCAATGATGGGCCTCTCCTTGGCGCAGAAATAGTCCTGCCTCATCTTTACACAGACACGAATGTGCCACTGAAATCAAACCAACACTCAGCCCCAGTGAAGCCAAATAAAATTTCCTTGAAGCAGTCAATACAATAGATATTAACAGGTTCTTGGATGGACCATCCCTTGGAAAACAATTGCTCTGGCCCAGATGAAAGTAGCTGGCCTTTGTCCAGCACAGGATATCATTTACCAGGAAGGCCACCAAAAACCTAGAAGCCCACAGATGCTGGCGTATCAGCAGTGTTACTGATTCAGCTGAGGAGAAGTTTGGCTAGTTGGCAATGCCAGGCCCCCCCTGCACCAGCTCCTTGGCAATGAGCAGCCAAGTTGTCTGAGATTCAGAGTATTTCCTGTCCTACCTTCCATCAGCACCTGCAAGGGCTAATGTTACCTGGACTGGATAGGTTATTTTTGGAGCCAGCATATAATATACAAGTTAGCTATGGCATGTGCCAATAAAGACTCAGTAAAAAGTGATGTTTAGTATTAATCATTATTAAAGCTGATTAAAACAAGACAAAACACAAGAAAAACCCCATATGTTTTCTTAAGAAAAAAAAAAAATAGTGGAAAAAATGATTATTTTATTAGAAAAATGCTGTTTTCCCATGGCAAGTCTGGAAGAAATTCAAAACTACATTTCATTCTGAACCTGTATTTCAAAATACAAGCACAAAAAAGTCACGCAAACTCAAAAACAAATAATAATTTTCTTCAAGAATTCTTGCACAGCAGCTGAACTTTTTCATTGGGAAACTATGTTTTTCCCACACACACAAAATCAAATTCAGCAAAAACATTTATTTCAGAAATACAATTTTGAGTGGGAAAAAAAAAAAAAAGCAGCTATTCTTTTCCAGATACTGAACTGTGTAGTCATGGCTAAAGCATTCAAAGGCACCGAGACTCAGGATGAGATTGCTTTCAGGTTTTCATTTTTGAAAAGATTTAGGGTCTTTGTAAAAATCTTCCAAGTTCTTTACACCATAGGGTGCACTCAGTACATATGCTTATTCTTGCAGAATGAAGCTTAAAGGCTAGACACTGCCATAAAGAAATAAGGACTTTCTTGATGTTGGAGGGATAGCTTTTTCACAATTTAAAATTCATAACGTATGGGTGCATACAACCTTTTCTGAACTGTAACACAGCCTAAAGAGCATGTGCTGGATATTCATTTGCACCTTCGTGTCAACCGTTCGTTGGTGCCAGCGGGGAGTATTAGGTCATACTTATCTAACACAGGCTGCTTCCAGTGCTTCAGCTAGTGTACCAGGGCAGGAACAATTTCAGAAGAGTTTAAGAAAGAAGGGAGAGAAGACTAATGAAAATGTTGTTACTAGATTTATTGAAGATATTGTGGGAGAATGAGGTTTTTAAGAGAAGTTCCTCCTCAGAAAAAGATTTTTTTATGCTCTCTTGCTTAGTGTGCTATTACACTGCTTAGCAATTATTTTATTTTATACCTGAGAAAAGTTTCAGTGGGAAAGGGTGACTGCAGTCCAGCCTTGACATACCACATCTCTCTTATTTTCTTCTGGACTTACCTTCTCCTCCCATTTCTCACAGCAGTTCCCAACCATAAGAAGAGCCAGCACAATGTCATATTGCTGCTACCATTGTCCAGAGCAGGAGAACTGCAGGATGATTTTCTATGAGATAAATGTTTCTGCAAATTTCTTGCTTCCTGTAGAGCTTCTTAGGCCTGGGTATCAAGCACCCAAAACATCCATTCTGCCAGCACTCCCATAAGGCCCTTGTGTCCTTGTGTTTGGTGACCACCATTCAAAGGACTTTCCAACTGGAAAAGACAGGATTTGGCTATTGCCAAGTCCATGGAGTGACAAGACCCCTTTCAAAATGAGAGAAGTTGTAGTTAGGTGCCTGGAAGATGTAAACTCGGGGTAACTTCTGCTGAAATCAATAGGGATTTCCAGTCAGATTTTGAGTTGACAACTATTTTTAAATTATTTTTCAAAATCTCTTTTAAGCCTTTTTCATCATATCTCTGTTTACTCATACCAACACTAAAAGACCAGATAGGATTTTAGCAAACGTCATGGGAAATATATCATGGAAAGAAGGTATCAGCATAAAGATGTCTGAATCTCAAAAAGGAGAAGAGTGGAAAGTTACAACCATTACCTAGGACAAAGAGAAATACCTCAGAAAAGGCCACTGACAACAGTGAAGTCCCCTGGGAAATCCAGAAGTCCGAAGAGAAATTAGGATTATTCTAAACATTAACTACTATGGTTACTCTTTATGTGGGCACCTGAGCACTTTCTCATTGTCCCCTGCTCTAAGCACACAGAGAACTGCAGTGACTGAATTAGGCTTGATAATTTCCTGTCTGCCTGCAGACTCAGACTGACATCCTGATGCTGTCCTACACTGGAGGACTATTTTAAAAGCTGCCTTTACAGGCACACTGGATGTAATGTAGTTTTATTTGTAAATGAAATCTTTGATTATGGAGAACAATCCCATGGCTAGGGATGCATGCTACGGAACCACACAGTCTGTGGGGGACCATGCTTATCACAGCAAAATCGCCTTCTCAACTCTTCAGCATTGCTGCCGTGTCATGTTACAGTAATAACTGCAGATGAAGAGCTTTTAATTCATTGATAAAAGCAGAAGGCTGGAGTAGCTGGCTAGCTGTAATGAAGCTTATTATTCTGCAGCTAATTTGACGATTATATTAGAGTTTTATTTCTGAGCACTTGTACCAGAAGACAGCATTATCAACACATCTAAACATAGAAGGTCCTGGGAAGAATGTTAATGAGCTATCACATATCTCTGCAAAGGTCCCCGTTATTAATAGTGAGTATCCTAAGTATAGATCAAAAATTCTCCCTGAAGAGTGTGCAACCTGTGTAAAATATGATTACTCATTTGGAACATAAGCAGAAAGTAGTGGCTAAGTCATGTCTTATTTAAAAGATTGTGGTTTCTTTAATGATGTTAAGTGGATGTGGGCTCACATGAAGCACTCTGGTCCAGCAGCAGGATTCTTACACTCCTCCAGCAGCCCCAGCCATGGGCTGGATCCTGATCCTGGGTGAAAAAATGCATTAAGTGCACTCTGTTGCTTCCTATCCTCTGCCTTCTTTAAATCTCTTGACTCCTGTTTTTCACTGTCTAGAGGCCAGGAGCCCCTGAAGACTGCTGAAACTTAGGATCTGCTCCTTCCTCCTACTCCTACCACAGAGATCACCCAAAAACCTGAAAGAGGATATTGGCACATCAGTACAAGAAAGACACTGAGTTTCTGGAGCGTGCCCAAGGAAGGGCAACAAAGCCCTGAGGAATGAAGGGCAATGAAGCAACTGGGGTTGTTTAGCCTGGAGAAAAGGGCACTCAGGGGAGACCTTAACACTGTCTACAACTCCTTGAAAGGAGGGTGTAGCGAGGCTGGGCTCAGTCTCTTCTCCCAAGTAACAAGTGATAGGACAGGAGGAAATGGCATCAGGTTGTGCTAGGGGAGGTTTAGGTTGGACATTATGAAAAAATTCTTCAGTGAAAGGGTTGTTAAGCCTTGGAACAGGTTGCCCAGGTAGTGGAGACACCATCCCTGAAGGTGTTTAAAAGACACGTAGATGAGGTGCTTAGGGACGTGGTTTAGTGGTGGGTTTGGCAGTGTTAGGTTGATGATTGGACTCAATGATCTTAAAGGTCTTTTCCAACCAAAATGATTCTGTAATTCTGTGATTCTGTGACCTCTTTCTGTCCCAGGGAATAAAAGCAATGTCATGATAGATTCATGGGTAAAGACAAATCAAGGATACGACATCTGGGTACCCACCTATCACTAAGATCTAAGAAAGCCTTCAGTCCATAACATACCCTAGCATCTTCCTTGAAATACTGAAACTGGTTCTTCTTTTCTTAAAATTCATTCAAAATTTCATTGGAAAAAGGAATTCTTCATGTCTTCTTGTTTTGCTCTTGTTAGTTTCCTGCCATGCCCAGAGACGGGCATGTGAGAAAAATAACATGATGCTAAAACAGCATGTTTTTGGACCCCCATGCAGGAAAAAACCAGCACCACTGAGCTTCCTTAGTTTATTTGTTTGCAAATTTTATAAATATGTCTAACTGTTTCTAAGCTTATGAGAAAGTCATATATTGAGTTAGTCTTTAGCACGTTCAAGCTGGACCAAAGCACAGAAGCGATTGCTGTAGGATATACTATGGGTTTTTATGTAGCAACACCGAAGTTCAGAGAGGTTATTTATCCTAATTTGCAGAAGCCCATAATTGCTTTGCAAGCTCACTGCCTGTTCAAGGGAATTACAAGCCTGAGAGGTTCTCTCCTGTGTTATGTCCAGACAGAAAAATTGATCTTCTACTACTACTGAAAAAAAAAAAAAAAAAAAAAAAAAGAGAGAAAATACAACAAAACTCTTGGTTTCTTTACAACATAATGCAAAGTACTCAGCATCAGGTAGAGCAGGTAGAGTCTGTTTCTCTTTCCTATTCATTAAAATGGTTTTAAACTGAGGGAAAATAGGTTTAGATTGCATCTTAGGAAAAAGTTCTTCAGTATGAGGGTGGTGAGACTCTGGAATAGATTGCCCATAGGGGCTGTGGATGCCCCCTCCCTGGAAGTGTTCAAGGCCAGATTGGATGAGGCCTTGAGCAACCTAGTCCAGCTGAGAGGCATCCCTGCCCATGGCGGAGAGGTTGGATTAGATGATGTCTAAGGTCCCTTCCAGCCTAAGGCATTCTATGATTCTATGATGATTCTATGAAAATATTGCTGTTGTAAAACTTGCTTTCATTTCCTGATGGCAGTGTGCTCTGGTTGTTAAAATCAGTTTAAAATTGCAGTTCATGACTGATTTGTAAAATCACTAATCACTGGCAATATTAATGTCAAACTGATAGAGTTGACATCAGATAAACGCCCCTGTCCCCAGAGACAAATCTGTGGCAGGCTGAGGGATGAGCATGGTTTATCCCACAGGCTTGCCAGTCCACTGGCTAGCCCAGATGTGCTGTGGGACAGGGGTGGCATAGTCATGGTGGGTTGGATGCCAGCAGGGTCCAAAGCTAGTCTTGCCCTTCTCTTTGGGAAGCCTCCCAAGTGGCCTTTACCATGCAAGGGGCCAACTGGAGCCAGGAGCAAGACCAAAGAGAGTTTCCAGCCTAGCCACCTCAGTCATGAGATTTTTTTTAATCTGAGCCTCGCTTTTTTTCCAAAAAGGGACATTTGGGGGTCAGTTCCATTCTAAACTGTGCTGTCTGTGCTCCAGCACATGCTGATTAGCCATGAAACACCAAGCTGCCAAGCACAGCAGGCTCACTGCATGCCAAGCAGCTTTCCGGGGTGATGTCTGAGCTGCATCAGCCCCAATTCTATGCTGAGGTGCAGAGTTTCTGCACCCCAGGACAGGACAAAGCCCATGCACCTACAGAGGGGAGGGGCTTACCTCTGCAGGGGTGGGGGGTCTAACACACAAGATTCACAGCCTTTGCAGAAGGGACAGAAAAGGCCTGCAAAACAACTGAGGAGATGGACAGTGATGGCAAATTCCCCTCCCCAAGCAAATGTCAATGAAGCAGCACGACCTCTTCTGCATATGGGATATTTTGTCTATTATAGACCAATCCACATAGCCACAGTCAATCTAGACTCCTTAGGGAAACAGAAGGTTGCCTACTTAGACTTATTAGGATGGTAAATGGCTGAGCAGCTGGATGAACAGGGAAAAATAAACTACCTGATATTCTTCCAAGTGCGATACAGAAACCATCTCCATTTCTTTTCAGTCCTTTTAGCTTTGCAAGGCCAAAGGGATTTAGTTGCTTAACATTCAGGACTTAGAAATCATCAAAATGTAAGCAGATAGCTTTGAAAATCTGTGTCTTTGGAGTCACAGTCATGCTGATTTTTCATTAGATTTTCAAAAACAGAGGTGCTAGGGTCTACCAGGGTCAAGTGGAATTTCCAAGATGTTTTGCAGAAGGTCATGTTCCCAATAATGTGGCATGTAAACATCAATGGAGAATATAGGAATCACCTCCAAAACCTCGTAAGATCCAGATAGATCACAAAACCCCTCCTAACAATATCTAAACTGGTAAGGAAAAAAGCCACCACTACTCCACTGAAATTAGGACAGGACAGGGCATTAGATATCCAGTCACAGCTTATAGAAGAATCACTACTGTGTCACATGCCATTTACCCAACTGTGACATAATTTTAAGTACCTACCCATATACAATAGGACCAGCTCACATTACTGTATAGTTAATTTTTCTGCTGTTTTGTTGGGTTTTTTTAATATCAAAATGATGTTTCAAAGAGCCACTTTTTCTAGTATTGATGGCTTTGTATAGAGCTTTTGTCTAGAGCAGTTACAAATGTTTTAGAACAGAGATTACATATGAATAGTTTATTCCTGTAATTGTGCATTACTTTGAACTCATGTCCCACAAATTCCTTCTGTGTTGTGGAATCAGTCACTATTAATTTCCTTTTTTATCATTTCAATGGTGCTTTTTTTTTTTTTTCCCCTTGAAAGAAAGAAATTCTACACAGCAGTACACACTGTAGTTTACTGTGCATCTTTATACTGGTAGGAGGCTGAGAAAGACCCTATTTCATTGTCAGTCCATCTCTGAAGTCTCTTGTTCTGTGGTCCTTGAGCACGGAGGCCAACATTTTCCAACAGACAGTGTAATGTTAGGCATTTGAATCCATATCTATACACATAAATAAAGTTAGCCCTCCTTTTCAGAGGACTCAGAGATCCCATCAGTGGGAGTTTTTATGGACAGAAGACTGAATAAGCATTGCAGGATTTAATTAGTACTGTTACCCAAAGGAGTGCTTTAAAGATGGCTATATCAGAAGACGCTGATACAGTTCAACAGATAACTGTTTCGGTTTTTTCTGTGTATAAGCCTTCAGTGATGCTTAAAAGAGAAGAATATTCTTCCTTAAAAATTAAGTTCAACTATGCACTGCTTGAAGTAGTATTTATTTGATTAACATGTCATGCTTTAAGGATGTTAATAGTCAAAAAAAAAGAAGTATGGAAAACTAGGGTCACAGTAAGAAAACTGTGTCTCTTTAGAGCTATGCTTAACCACTGACTTAGTAGCAGAACAATCAAGGACAGTTAAAAACACTTTTAGGAGTGACATGTAGCACAAACCCACACAGCTTCTCAAAAGGAATGGCATAGTGCACTTGTCTGTGGTCTACACAAGCGATCTCATATACTTGAAAAAGGAGGAAGTCTAAAGTAAAAAACCACAGAATTTATGACCATCTTCAGCTGGTGCCTCAGCTGGTGTAAATCAGTGTATCTCTGCTTGTTTGGATGGAATGACACAGATTTACACAGGCTGCATTGGACTGCTCTGCAAATGTGGTTCTCACATACCTAAAATTAAAAAAAAAAATTGTGAAAAAATAACGAGGGGAGAAGGTTTCTAGAGCTATAGCAGAAAATGAACCAGGAAATCTGTACCTATGTTCTCTATAGAAATACATAGGTATTTTAGTACTTAACAGCCCCAAAATAAAAGACTGAGTTTTCAACTTATAAAGTGCCCATGATGATATTTTAAAATATTTTTTTAACAAAAAAATTAAATCACATGCATGCATATGCCTGTGATGGTTTGGGGTATCTGTCTTCATACAACTAATAAGTTCAGTTGGACTTTATGACCTTTGCTTACACTCTTGATCTTGTTACATTCTTAGTTTTTACTGTATTATATATTTACTTGTAGTAAGGCTACGAAGCCTGAGGTTTGGACGTCAGTCTGTAAGTGAGACAGGTATTACATTGCTCATAAACTGAACAAAGTACATAATCTGAACAGATCAGCCCTAACAAATAGTAGGATGGCTCCAGCCCCACTTTATGTAGAATAAGGTTTGGTGCAGTGGGTTTTCTTCTCTCTCTCTCTCTCAAAAAAAAAAAAAAAAAAAAAAAAAAAAAAAAAAAAAAGGAATGTAAAAAAGGAATTAAAAAAAAAATTCTGTAAGGAAAAAAAAAAAAAAAGGAACAGAATATGTGCAATTTCATTTTCAAGCAAAGAAATTTTAGCTTATAAATGTTAGGAAGTGACAAAAAGGAATCATTTGGGGTTCCAAAAGGACGTCACTCAAAGTCTAAAGATCTGTCAGGAGAAATTCAAGAAACACTGAAAAACAGCTGAATTAATTTTGCACTGAATTCAGTATTTCTTATCCCGACCATAGTAAAAAGATCTGTCCTTGGGCAGCATTCTGCAAAGTGTACAGCTTATTTATTTTGGTGAAGATTTCTTCATGAAAGGCTACACCAGAAAAAACAGCACAGCAGAAGTCTTTGGAGGAGGCACTTGGCCTTTGTGGTTAACCCCATTGGAAGATGGACTCTTGCAAGGGGCAGCAGCAGAGCAGGGCAGTGAACATTCCTAACAGGATGAGTCAGTGTCTGAGGATGGGGAAGGTAGGGGACTGCTCAGCACAGGAGCTGCTCACCCTGCAGTGCAGGGCATGTGTCCAGGACCAAAATCTGTGCAGTGACCTCCAAAGACCAAAACCAGCCTGAGGACTCCCAGAGCCGCTTCTCTATGACACCTCCCACCACATTCAGAGAAGGTTTGAGCTGGTTTAAGGACAGTCATTCTCCAAATATGCTATATCTCACACCTTGCCAATAGCTCAGCCAGTGGGATCATTTTTCATTCCCTACAGATTTAATCATTTACTAATACTCACTTCACTCTCCTCTCACATTACAGCCCTGCTTGTCTATCAGGTCTGGATTTGTCTGGATGCACAAGGCAGTCTCCATGTACTGAGTTCATAATGGAAAAATACATCAATAAAAACAGCCAACAGAAAAATATGCAGACGTTTATGCTGAAAAATTTGATCAGTCCTACTTACATCTTCAGCTTTTTCTAAGATTTTGGGAATTGGACTAAACTGAAGTGCCTCACTACATCATGAAGTGTGGATGGCAATGAGAGTTTGGTTAAGAATGGGGAAATAAATTTGAGTGGAAAGCGACTGAACGGGGAGTCATTTGGAAAAAAAGATCTTCTTGACTGGCATAAACACAGTGGTGGGGAAAACTGTAAACATGAAGCCATTAAGTATTGCGGCCATAACTAGTGGCTGCAGGCTGTGGGCCTGTGTATAAGAGACAG
>WTSP01003856.1:0-42141 GCA_025331215.1 Actenoides lindsayi | reverse complement strand
TTCTAATAAAAGTTATGGATTGTCTTCTATTTGATCAAGTTTTGCTATAAACTGCTAACCTGCACATATTGAAATACAGGTAATCTTTCTTTTTTAAAAGAGTATTACATGTTTTAAGTCTTTTGTAAGTTTTAATTGATAAAAGGCTTTTTGTAATGTATAATAAAAATCTTACAGGTTTTATAAAAACGTTAAAATCACTTGATCTGGTCTCATTTTTCAAATGCTTTCTGAAAGCTGTCTGTGACTGACTGCACGAGTGAGATTTATCGGGTGGGTTCAGACCATCAGTTCATACTGATGCTGTTCGACTTCTGGGATTTCAATGTCTCCTTTAGCAATGTTTTAAATTGATGCATTTGCGTGTTAAATCTAATTAGTTAGAGTATTATTTAGTTGTTGACATGTTTTTGTCTTGGAAAGGGAGCCACTTTGTATACGTAACAAATTGCTTCAATAATTATGCTAAAAACTTAATCACTTGTTTTTATGCTCAGTGTCGTGGAAGTGGGACATTTTACGTGGGTAAAAATGAAACACTGCTGTCGGATGGAGCAACGTGGGCAGCAGTAATAGTTATCTCTTGCACTGTAATTGCTGTTATCTGCCAGAAGACTCTTTACAAAGTGCTGCTACTTCCAGAATCCTTGTTTCTTAAGCAAGAGTCTAGAAGATAGTTTAAAAACATACATTGATGAAAGGTAATGCTAATCGCTGGGGAGAAACCAAGAATTAAGGAAGTTGGATCATTAATGTAACTCCTTTGGCTTTGTTTTCTGTAATGATGTGGATTTTGCATTTGAGATTACTCCCAAGAAACTTTCCTGATTAGTTTCTCAGCTTGACTGTGTATGTTTGTGGCAGTAAATGCTACCTAAACATTTGAAGGGCAATTACAATTTAGAAATCCTTGCGGGCCCCGGTTTAAAGATCTACTGATCATACTTTTTCTTAATGGGGAAAATGAAGCTTTCAAAACATTATTGCAAAACATCAAGCAAAGAGAAACAAAGTAGTAAGAACAGAAGTTAAGTTATATTGCATCAAAAACTTCATCAAACATTTTCTTGGTGCAGATCCTTGGTACGGTTCCACACAAACCACGGGTGATTCTCTGACATTAAATCAGCACCTCCACGTGCTATTACTTCAATAACATGAGAAATACTGACTGCTAGACAAAATTAATAGCAATTCCACTTTCAGGGCTCGTGGTTTCAGGGCTGTATTAGGCCAAGACTTCGGTAATGTTTAAGCAGAGATGGGAAATTGAGTCTAATATCTATGCCATCGGGGCGGGGGATAATTTCTTTAAGCATGCATAAACCTTTTTTTTTTTTTCCCCCATGGCAGTCACTTCAGATAATAATGATGTTTGGGTATTAATCCTCTTGGAATGTGTAATCAGCAAAAAGTTGTCCCGATATACCCTTGGGCTGTTTTTATTGTTTATTAAAAAATCATTTTCACCTCTGGTGGAAGCTCCGGTGTTCTGGCACCAGCTAACGCTGTGGACTGAAAGGGCCTCAGAGCCATGGCAGTGGCTCTTGGCTTGGTCCAGGAGATGCATATTGCACTGAAACCTTGGAACTGAGTAGGGGATGCAAGCTGTCAAGCTAATCCGCCCACTTCTGCCTGGCTAAGCCATGTTGAGTGGAAAAGAATTTAGAGAAGGCTTCAAAAGCACAGAAACTGGTGCCTTAAAAATCTCTCTCCCTGGTGATACAAAAATGACACCTAGATGGAAGAGTGAAATATTTGCTGTCGGTGAGGACAGTGTTGTGGACAATTGTTCAAATTCCAATCTCCTCAAGGAAAAAAAAACCCTCTTGCTCAAACCTTATATTAATAGAAAGGACTGTGGGGTAAGTGATGGGTACTTTCCAACTTTTCCCTTTACCCCTCTTAAAAGCATCGTTTCATAATATTGTCCACAGCTTTATTCCAAACCACTCTCCTAACACTTAGCTGTTACAAACTCTGAGTCAGCAAAACATTTAAATACTCACTGGTTTTTAAGTATTTGCTTTCATTCCTAAAGGGAAGCCTTTTGCCCTTATGCTCACTGAAGACGTGGGAGGAAATAAATTGTCTTATCTCAGTGTAAATAAAGAAAAGGTTTTCCTGCTAGTAATCCCCATGACATTATTTGCTGGAAACTGGTTATGAAGCACCCTTCCTTACATGAAAAAGGACCCCAGCCATTGCTGCTGAGCTTCTACCTTTGTTCTTGGAGCCTTCACTTTTCATTAAAACCTTCACACCTGCCCTCGCTCAAGTGTCTCTGGATCTTGCTGTGTGTTATGTTCCTGGCACATCTGTCATTCAGGCTTTCAGTTAACACGTTAACTCAGAAATACATGAGCAAAGTACCAGACAACACCCGTGCTCTTCACTTGTTTATCTTGGTGTTGTAGATGTGAGAAATTTTGAGTGTCTTCCCTAATGCCCATTATTTGTAAGAGCTGGTGTGGTGGGGAGGGGAAGAGTTTATGCATTTTGTAGTTTTCGTGCCTACATTTGTACGCCAAGATTTCTGACTGTACATAAAGTCACTGTGAAACATTTATGGTCAGATACATCAACACTAAAGCAGTTGAATTTTCAGATTAATGGCTATTACCAACAAACAATCTGTGAGAATTAGAGTATTTCATTTTTCTGACTTGGACTTACGCTAAAATCATAGAATGGCTTGTGACATTTCAAGGTCATCCAGTCCAACCCCCATGCAGAAAGCAGGGATATCTGCAGCTAGAGCAGGTTGCTCAGAGCCCCAGCCAACCTCCCCTGGAATGTTTTCATGGAGCAGGTTGCCTAGAGAGGGGATAGAAGCCCCATTCCTGGAAGCATGCAAGGTCAGGTTGGACTGGGTGACGACTGAATTCATTGTGCAGTGAAATGGCTTCAGCAGGAGAGGTGGAAATGCCAGCAGCCCACAGCCTGGTAGGAAGGCTTATTCTCTGCTTTAGCTGTAGGTGATGTGGAACTAAACCAGGATCTCCTGTCCCCTGGGAGAACGCTCTGATTCTAAGGCTAGTCAGTAGTGACCATTCTGTGCTTTAGGGGGATGCCTAGGACGTGCTAGAACTTTGGAGACTATTTCACTGGACTGAAGTAGAAGATGAGGAGGAGCTTCCTATTTTCTCAGTCCTGGTTGGACTTTCAGGTAGGTAACATGCTGAGCTGCTCAACCTTGTCAAAATATAGCAGTTCTGGATATGTCATGGAGGTAACTGGGTCAGACCAAGGGTGGTGCAGGTCGATACCTTGGGTTTGGTATTGGTCGGTTGCTGATCTTAGGAAGCCCTCTCCCTCCCCCAAGTCCTTTACAGGGTCTAGTTCAAATTGACATCACCACCAAAGGCAAGAAATGCTATTTCACAGCATACTGTACTGGTGAGGCTACTCCTAGCCTTGTGTCTGTTAAATGCAGATACTAATGTTGCTTACATGGCTCCATTAATTTTTAGAGTTAGAAGATTTTAGGACAACTAGTGTTTTACAGTCTTGTACGGTCATTTTTTACTGAAGAGTGCTGGAGTGAGCACTGCTGTTGTATTTGTTTCAACCATGATTATTAGGCAGATCTAAAGCATTTAAATATATTGTTTTAACAAATCACGCAGAACCACATTTTCCACAGTTCCTGGATAAAATAAGGTCAAGTTTCCTTAAAGATGCACTTTGAGGAGTTAACAAGGAACTGTTGGCTGGAGACCTGCATACAGAACAGAGGGATCAAGCTGAAGTGAGTAAGTAATGAAAAAAAACCCCAAACCTGTCAGCTTCCAAGCAACTCCACTTGTCTCTGTAAATAACATGCCTGGGAAACTCTCACTTTTTCTTGACCCTGTCACTTTGAATGTGTCTGCTCTTCAGTCTGATGGTGTTCAGCCAGGATTAAACACCAACTAATAGGAAGGAATTTCCCAGTGTTACATTCACAGTTTTTCATCACTCTTGACTTTGGCGGGAGGAGTCTGATGTTAAAAAAAGGGGATAAACGTGTAGCATAATGAACCTGTCCTGTGGGCTGGGGTATTTATAGCTCCATGCTCTGCAGCAGTCTTGTTTTAGGGGGCAAGAAAAGCTTTTTGTTCTTGCGTGGAATATTTTCTGTGTTGGGAATTAAAAGCAGAATGCTGTTTGTTACTGACCTGTGGGTATGAGTGTGGAGAGGAGATTTTTTTCTATTTCCACCACCAGCCCTAAAGACATAAGTCATTCTTCATCCCCTTGCCTTGGGCACTTTGTGTTGTCTAGTTCAGAAACGGAGGATCTTTTTGAAGCTCTTGTGGCTTGTGAGTCATCAAGATAAAGATGCTGAATCCTCAGTAAGTAGTGTTTTGAGGACCTAGGTTAGAGAACCTCCTATGGCCAGAAGGAGCAATAACTGTCTTAAGTAGCTGTCAGGATTGACTGAAGCATGTCAAAGGATGGGGCCACGACTCGGACTGGTCAACCAACTGTAATCATGTGGTAATATAGCCTGGGCATGTAATTAGCATCAGTGGTGCATCTGCTTTTCTGGTTGAAGCGATTTGATGGGAATTGCTAGAGCAAGATTGTTTCCCGGTTCAAAGCTGTAGTGTGGACCTCCATCTCCATATTCCTGCTAACCACAATTGGGGTGAGACAGAAGAGAAAATACTGCTTCTTGCCTGACCCTTACCTTCCAGCCACCCCCTTTTTGTAGTCATTCTGCAAAGATTACTAAAAAAGTTAGCTGAAAATATAGAATAAAATTATCAATCTACCTAATTGGATTGACAGACCATTATACGTACATGGGAAAGATACTTGCTTTGACTATTCAAAGAAGTCCCAAACTTTACAAACCTTTCTTTTTATGAAAGCTGCAATATTCAGAATAAGAATGAAGTTTGGAGGGTTTACCTCAATGAGAAATGACACAATATATCCCATTTTAATCTAATAACTCTTGCTTTCTCTTTAAACTTTATCTCAAGCCCAGACCTTGAGATCTGGACTAGACTACTGGCTGAACACAGGTTTTTCTATTCCCTTTAGTTACACGTGGTGGACAGGCTTGTATTCACAACCCCAAGCTTTCCTCGCTTCTCACAGTGCCACTTCCACAGATTTAGAAGTGTTGCATGATGGCTTAAAACTGAAGGATTGCATTCCGTGTTAATTGACTTTTGATGCTTTCTGTATACTTTTATTAACCTGAATCTTTTAGAGTGTCTTCAGCTAAATTTAATTTCCCTCCCCAGCCAGGGGTGCTCAACTTAGTGCCTTCTTTCAAAGAAACAGAAAATCTGAAGTGAAAGCTTCCTTCCAGGAGCCAAGTATTAAAGAGAAATACTAATTGATTACAAAACTTGGGATTAAACCTCAAAAATTGGCACTAGTGAGGGACATGACTGAATTGGACTGTTTGTGACAGGGAAAAGGGAAAGCCAGGTAGTCTTTATTGTTGAGTATCCTCTGTTCCTTTCCACCCCTGAGAGGTAGGGTGGAGACAATCAGCAGTGAACACCGTGTAGGATTTTGTAGCAGCTTTTTTAGCCAGCACCTAATAAAATGTGCTGTAGAAGCCTCTTACACAGGGTGTCAGCGAAGAAGCCATGTCGTATTTCCAGAGTGAAGCACTTGGGCAGTGGGTGTGCGTGGAGGAGAGAGTGGGATCATGCTTTAAAAAGCGCTCACATTTTTAGCCAGACAGCGCTTCTGCAGCAAATAAAATCTCTCTCTCCAACAGATGGAGGAGAGGTGAGTGGGAGGGAAGTTTGGGAGCGCGCTTTGTCATTTCTGTTCGCTCGCTGCTGTGGCTGCAAGGGAGGGTGCATGAAATACCAGTCGATAAAAGAGCGCATTGAGAAGTGCAGCAGCATCAAGGAGGTAGAGGCAACTCTCCATGGAGCAGCTTCCATCTGGGACCTTCAAAATGCTTTACAAACATTAGGCAGCTGAGCTTTATGTTATCCCAGTGGACGTGTATTGATCGTTCCTATTTGGAGATGTAGAAATTCAGGAGTAGAGGGTATATGACATGCTTTAGTTGCACAAGAATATTGAGTGCTGGGGCTGGACCTCGTGCTACTGGCATCCTCTGCTCCCGGTACAGGATCTCACTCCCTATATATGTTGTTCAGGTGCCTGGCATCAACACAGTTACGTACGTGCCTGACCCAGCCTTTCCCTGGAGTACACTGTCACTTACTTTCCTTGATCGGGCTGAATTTACTTGTCACTCTTATTAGAATTGGTGACTTTAAAGCTCTCCCAGAAAACTGAGACTAGCAGGGAGGAAATCACTGAGTGGGAGTATCTCTACTGTTTCCACCTGCAAAATCTTACTTTTATTCCACATCAACATTTGTTTTATAGGGGATGGGGGAAAAAAAAGCATCTCTGATAATTTGTTGTGGGTTTTTCATTTGGTTTTTTTTTTATTATTATTATTTTTTATTAATAATTACATTAATTATCTTTCTACATTTTCTTGAAGTGCTGATGCTTTAAAGCAAGGTCAAAATCGTGGTTACATGAAGATATGTGTTTGGGTGAAATGTTTAAACATGAGCTCAGAGAGATCTGTAAGTTCTGCTGTCCATGCACTGGAAGTAACTATGTGAGTATATTTGCACTCAGCATAAATAGTTCCAGACACATCTTAATCTTATTTATACTTACAGGAGAGTGAAGTAAATCTGGTGAAAATCAGATTCATTTCATAGGTATAAAAGGAAAACAAGAAAAATCAGAGTCAGATTCTTCAAGTCTTGCTGCAGGGCAAGCAGGTCTCAATGAGCAAGCTGAGGTCAACCTTCTGAACTACACTGATCTGTTCATCCAGTCAGAAATCTAAAAAGGGGTGTTCTCTTGGAGGTTCAATTGGACATCAATAGAATGGAACTGCTGGTGAAGGCTATGGGGCAATGAACCCTGTTGCTTGCTTTTTCAGGTTCTAGAAAATGTGTAGTTCTGTGTCTAGGAGAGTCTATCTCTGCATATAACAGGTTGCCCAGAGAGGTGGTAGAAGCCCCATCCCTGGAACCATTCCAGGTGAGGTAGGACAGGGCTCTGAGCAACCTGCTCTAGTTGCAGATGTCCCTGCTCACTGCAGGGGGGTTGGACTAGATGGCCTCTAAAAGCCCCTTCCAACCCAAACCAGTTTATGATTCCATGATACAAGGATTTCTTAAGCTAAGCTTCTGAAATGCTTGCCTTCTTGGCTGTTTGTCTTTGTGAGGCAATTCTGACCGTGCCATACAATGGCCTAGTCTCCTGTCTGCTTGATTAGGTATCCAAAACAAAAAGTCATCTCCTGGGTTTATGCTTTTTAACTGTGATCCCTCAGCCCAATCAATACCGCTTCTTTCTGCCTCACTAAACTGAGGTAGCGAGATACATTCTAAATGTCTTGCATTCATCTTACTATTTTTATAAATGCAAACTATTTGTGTCTTCACTGCTGACTCATAAAGGAAGGTATTTTGCTGTAGCTAAAAGGGAAATGACCCTGCATCTTTTCCAGCTTGTTTGTCATTTCATTTCTTCGTCCCTCTTTGGGGATCTTTGTCCTACTTACTGTCGCACATATTAGTCTTGGCTGATTGATACGAAGAGATAAAGAGCCTTGAGCAGTAACAGCTTTAGGAACAAAGTTAGAGAATTCTTTTCCTTCACTTACAAGAACAATATATTAAGCAGAATGAAAGAGCATTACCTGACCCATTTCCAGACTCACTTAGGACTAGATTAACAAAGAAACTAAAATGTAAGTTTGATGGCTTATTTTTCTGCCTTGGTGTGAAACGACAGAATCAAACAATGGTGGCTTCAAAAAAGACATTCATCTGGGCCCACTGTCATGAATATTTTCTACTAAAATGTGTTTACAGCTTATGATCTGAATACTGCCATGAAAATGTGTATCGCAGATCAGATTTATTTATGAAATCCTTATAAATTACACCTAGCAAAAATCTGTCTTTATTGTCAGTCACAAAAGTCCAGTCAATGAAATAGATGAAATTTCCTCTAGTGATTTTGTGCCTAGGATTTGCTGGAGTAATAAATTGTATGTAGATATTCTTACTTTTTGCTGCCCAAAAAACTAAATTCAATACAAGGACCATTAGAACTTGACAAGTTGATTGGGAGTTGAAACCTGGGTGAAGCTAATCTACAACCTAATGACAAAACCTCCAAGAGCGGGAGTTAATCTCTTCTGCTTCTAGATACGTTGGAGGACAGATGGCCACAAAGAATTCCTTATTCAAATAGTTTCAACTTCAAAATATAATTCAATAAATGTTTTGTTATTGTTCATAGTATTACATGTAATTATATTTAATTGATTAAAGCGTATCAAGTTTTTGTCCTTTATAGGAAATAGGAATTTACATCCAAATTAGCTTAACTTGAATTGTGAATAAAAAGGAATCCCCTTAGAGAGGAGTGTGTTATCTGCCTTTTTCTAATAGAATACAGTCTAAAAATTAAGTTAACTAATTATACATTCTTCTAGTTACCAAAGAAAAAGTACCAGATTTAGTAAAAGCACCTCACTGCCTTGCAAAACAGCATGTCTTAATAATCGCCACAAGTGAGAATCAATCTTCAGAAAAATAACCAAGTGTAACAAATGTGAGATAAGAATAAAGCCACATTTTGAATCAGGATGTGTTCTTTGCTGAACTACATCATGTTAAAATTAGCTTTTTCAGCCTTATCCATATGTTACCTTTCTCTCTGAGCTCTTGTAGGCTTTGTGTGCATTTCGTGATAGCTGCAAACTTTTTTTTTTTTAGGCTCTCTTTCTGGTATCAGTTGAGTAATGAACAATTAACAGATGACCTCAGATGATATGGTGACCTCAAATGCCCAGTGAATGTGTTATGCACTCAAATACTAGATGCTTGGCTCCACAGTGAAGTCCAAATTTCTCTGTTCAGAAATACATGTAGTTCATGTAGAGACTATAACCCTTCAGAATGGGAACCAGTGCAGATATTACACTGGTCTATGATATCAGCCAGAATGTACAGGTGCCTCAAGCTAGCCATGTGGAAACAACAGAGAGAAGGATGAATCTCTGTCTGAGGTGCCCTGGGGTCTACTACGTGGGATGCATCTCTCTAAAATGTCTCCTGAAGCTCCCTCTTGAAGACAACACTGAAATGGTGGGATCATTTGGACACAAAATGGGAGCACACTCAGCCTCTTCCTCATCCACAATATTCAGACCAACATCTCCCACTTTGAGGCCATGACACAAAGCCAAGCTGGTGGCAAGGTTCTCTCTTGGACCTGGCCCTCTCATGCAGTCAGTAAGAGACGTACTGGGTAAGAAAGGGAGGTGGTACAGGAATGAAGACCTTGCAGCCTACACTGCAGACCACTAGAGCTTCTGGATAAAAGGAAGGTGCTGCGAGAATTTAGACATGGCTAAGGGGAAGGTGAGATGCTCAAGTATGTGATTTTGGTTTGGTGAACTTAAGTCTTGCTTCTGTGACTTTCAGCTCTTTCTTAAATCTAGCTCTTGCTCACTCCTTTGAGAGTTTCAAAGTAAAAGAGCCAGCACTGCTTTGTTTCTCAGAACATGGACACTAATTGTTTCCCTTTGGATTTATGCCATGTCATTCAAAAAAATTATACAGTGAATAAACAAAGCCGTAAGTCATGTGGAATCATCCCCAGCCTACTGGAGTTACTAGTGATGGATCATCAACAACTTCCCTGAGAAACCTGTTCCAGTGTCTCACCACCCTGAGTGAAGAACTTTTTCCCAATTTCGAATGTGAATCTCCCCTCTTCCAGTTTGAAGCCATTACCTCTCATCCTATCACTACAAGCCCTTGTAAGAAGTCCCTCCCCAGCTTTCTTGAAGGTCCTCTGCAGATACTGGAAGGTTGCTCTAAGATCTCCCCAGGGCCTTCTCTTCTCCTTGGAGTGCATTTGACAGTTTGACGGTGTTCTTCAGCACAGGCACGGGAGGATTAAAGCACTGGCTAACAACTCAAATCAGGTTTTCATTGTAAACTTCACTCTTTTTTTTACAAAACCCCACAGACAGTTGCTGTTACTTGTATCTTATTAAGTATATAAAAGTCATAGCTGGAGAGATGCAGGATTTTTCATTCAGATTAGTTCACAGATAATATCCGTAGGGCTTTACTGGTGTGAGTAAGTTGCCCGGGTAGCAAAGTATCATCCCCAGGTTCCCAGGCTGTGAGCAAATACTCCACTGCAGTTTGGAACAAGTATAGAGAGATTAGAAAGTGGTTCCTTTGAACTGTTTTGCTTCTGCTTCCTTACTTGAGAGAGATGTATGGGTCAGTTAAGGGAGGGAAAAGCTGTGTTTGCAGGAGATGTTTTTGAAGCTAAATTAAATTTTTGGGTGACTGTGTGTGTTTTCTAGGTGAACTACTGCTTAACTAGATGAAGTGATGCAGGCAGCTGGCCCTTGCTGCTTTGTGGTGCCTTCGGGTGAAGTAAGGTGCCATGTGGGGTTCTGTGAAGTGATCTGCAATGGATTTCAGATGGCTTTGAAGAGATCGCCTGAATTTTCTTGGGGGGAGGAACAAAATTGCCACCTGTTTGTTTGGGTTTTTTTCTTCACCAATGAAATGTCAAGTCTGGTTTTCCTTGGTTAAGCTAGAGACTGTGAGGAACACCAGCAAATGAGAAAAGGATAAATAAAAGGTTGTAGCCACCTGTAGCCATAGCAAGAGATAGCATTGTCTGTAAATGTCACGCTTCATCCATGCCTTCTGCCTGAGGAGACTGAAAAAGCATGCATGCCAATGCACTATTCCTCATTATTCAGCACATACAGGAGAACTTAATCCATTTCAGCAGGAGGAAAGTTTGGTCTTTGTGTTTGAAGCAGTTTAAAATCTTAGTATAGCTGTTTAGAAATGAAATTTAAGTGGCGGTCTGTTAGAGAAATGTTCTGCACCTCTTGCAGAACAGCTGATTTAACCCAGTGACAGACCATCTCTGCCATGGTGCTCCTACATGAACTGGTTCAGTTTGAGCCTCCTGTGTAAACAAGACCTTACAGGTACAACTTGGTACGACACTAGAGAATAAGCTGGGAACACAAATCTGTGTCAAGGATGGAGATACAAAAAACTTCTTAACTGGTGTATCTTATGCCAAGTTCTGGTCCAACAAGATGTCTCTGAGATAGGGGCAGCTCTGATGTCACTGAGCTGGGAGAGTGGATGAGGAATTGTGCCCGTACCATTGGATGTATAATGTATAAGGGTAGAAGAAGGGAAAGGAAATTGTTTCTCTCTGCCTCTAAATGAGCCTATTACTGTGTCTGAAGGACACATGGCAGGGGAAAGGCTCTATTAAGCATGGTTGCCTTGGCTTAGTAGCCATGGTTCGTGAGGTCTTAACTTTTTTCTCCTCTTTTGTTCACTGCAGTATGAGGAAAGAGTCAAAACCAGACAATATTTGGCTTGCTGACATGTGGCTCTGTGCTAAAATACCATCTCCGTCAAAATCCTAAGCAAGCACTTAGCTGCCTGCTCTTGCCTTCTACATCTTTCACCTTTACTTGGATATGGGTAGGTTGGCAGCTACATAGAAGCAGTTCCAGTACTTCGGCTTCCCTTGTGTTCTCTGGGGTTGAGCACAGTTCGTTAGGGCCAGTGGAAAACCACACACTTTCTCATGATTTTTCACCATGTCCAGCTCTGTGCATCTCCTATACTCTTGTTTTGCAAGGCTAAGGCAGGAAAGCAATGAAATTAATGCATGAAGAGCTCAACAGCTTCTAAGTGATGTAATAGTGAGTATTGGCGCAGGAACCAAAGGGAAGTGCTATCAAAAAAATGTGACAGGACTTCTAAAGTGCTCCTCTGAGGGGTCAAAATTAATGCTATGTCTTCATTTTACTGTGTTCTTCTAAAATTGATGGAGGATGGTTACCATGACCCATGGATGATTACCCGTGTTCAACTCCCACTTGGTTGTGGTTGTCAGCAGTCACATACGTGAAGGGCAGCTACATCTTAGCTGCTTTGCCCTCATGAGGGAAAATAATTTGGCTTGTCATGAGCTAGCCAGCTTTATACAAGACAGTTCCATTACAAATGTCAATTTGGGTAGAAATTAGCCAGTCGTTTCAAAATTACTGGGTGAGGAAAGGGAAAGTGATAAGAAATTGGAGAGAAAAATCAGTCTCAAAACTCTTCCTTCCTTGGGAATTCAGGCTTGAAACAGTTAATGCCAGTATTGTGTATTTGCTCCTTCTTCAACATATAGAGTTGGTATTTTCAATATATTCTTTCTCAGTCAGGAGGGATGAGCATTTTTTTGTGGTAATAAACGTTCTCATATAAATGAAGCTGAGGCTTCAAAAATTCATTGATATATTGTGATATTAATTCAAACAAACAAACAAACAATTGCCAGAACAGGTTCTCCTGTTTCAGTTCTCTTACTGATTTTGTGTCTTGTCCATTAAAGTCTGCTATAAATTGCTAATTCTAACCAGGGCTCCCAAAAGTTACGGAGTGGCACCAGTTGTCCTAAGCATGTGGAAATGGAACAGCTGGTGACTATTTTTATGCACCATCCTCCCTCTAAATATTAGAGGATGCTTTGCAATGTAATATTGATATTTATGCTTCACTAATACCAAGACATCCTAGCAGAAAGTGGAGCCTGGAGGTACTATTTTTTATATCTACATGCTGTGGGAGAGAATCCTGCCCCCCTTTCCACCAAAATATCATAGCTAATTAGGCAAAGAGTGGAGGAGGAAAGCCAGGCGTCGCAAGCTGAGGTGACTTGCGCCTGGCTCCAGAACAGATCAGTGTTGTCTGTGCTGAGAATAGAGTTCAGTCTCCAGCCTCTCCATCAGAATCTCTTCCCTTGGGCTCCACTGCAAGGTCCCGAGTAAAATGTTGCATTTTTAATACGGTGTTACAAAACTCAAAGTTTTAAGGAAACATTATAAATATTTATTAAATATAGAAAACTGTGCAAAACACTTGAAATACACAGTGTCTTGGGATATGGCTGAGCAGTGTTCACTCACTTTTATGAAAGCTTGTTAAAATCTTTATTGAGACAAGGGAAAAATACGATTTTATTTCAAGGATTCTGCTTCATCACATGCTTTTCAGACACTCAGGAGTTGTCCTGCTCCAGGGCTTGACAACCCTTTTGGGGAAGAAATTTTTCCTCATGTCCAACCTGAACTTCCCCTGGTGCAACTTGATGCCATTTCCTCTTGTGCTATTGCTTGTAACTGGGGAGAAGAGACTGACCCCCACCTGGCTCCAACCTCCTTCCAGGGAGTTGTAAAGTGTGAGAAGGTCTCCCCTGACTGTCCTTTTCTCCAGGTTAAACAACCCCAGTTCTCTCAGCTGCTTCTCACAAGACTTGTGCTCTAGAGCCTTCCCCAGCTTCGTTGGCCTTCTCTTGACATGCTTCAGCCCCTCAATGTCCTTCTTGGAGTGAGGGGCTCAAAAATGAACCCAGTATTTGCAATGTGGCCTCAGCAGTGCCAAGTCCAGGAGGATGATCCCTGCCCTCCTCTTGCTAGCCACACTGTTTCTGAATTCAGTACAGAAGTGAATAGGAAATACATTTACTCATCAAGCCCAGCTGCTGAACATGGGGAAAGAAGCACATATTGCCCATCAAGTTCCCTGTAGAGGTGCCCAGAAAATCAATGGTCCTTCTCTTGCATTGTCAGCTGCCTTGCTCTGGTGACGCTCAGAAGTCAGACACGTTCATCACTACTGACCCATGTTATATTAAATTACTTTGAAGGAAAAGACAGTATCAAACTGGCACTGTTATTTCTGGTTTACTGATCTGTTTTTCCCATCCATCTTTATTTTTCTGTTAGTGTTTCTTTTCTAAGGTAAGAATAGACATGATTAGTAAGTATAAACTGCTTCCAAATACTATGAACTGTGTCATTTAAAAGTATAGCTGTACAAACGTTGTCTCCCACTACTTGCAGCTAAATTCTCTGTTGCCTATACTGTTAGTGGCAATGAAAATCAGTGTCTCCCATAAGCTAAGGTTCCTCTTCACTGTACATGAGGCATGAAATAAGCTGATGTGCAGCAAGTAGAGGTGTTCACGGCAGGGAGAATGTTCAAAACTTCTAAGCAAGGAAAAGAGCACATTTTTAAAGCTATGCTGTCAACCATGGTATTTGGTGTCTTAAAAATTCACATGGAGCTTATGTGCCTACACAGGTGTCTAAATTCTTAGTGTACTTTCAAGAAACACATCCAGCATCAACTATTGCACTAATCATGGTAAATATTGAGGCACACAAAGTCGGACAGTTTGGGTTTGGTTTCTATTTCTATGTCTACGCCTATTTATATTTTATTTCTGTTATTTCTATTGATATTTCTATTTATATTTCTGTGACTTGCGATGTGACCCTCACTGGGTCTCTTTATGCCTCAATCTTCTCACTACAATTCATTAAAGATAATAAAAAAACCACCATAATTATCATAGAGTCATAGAATGTGTTGGGTTGGAAGGGACCTCTACAGGTCACCTAGTCCAACTCCCCTGCAATAAGTACTTAAATACTTTAACTAATTTTCTCCAGCTCTAGGTTTTGATCAGGTCACCTAGTAACAAAGTCCCTCCATGCCTTGCATCGCTGGGTGAGATTTCACTAACAGTTGATGAGCATTGAGATACTCAAATGAAAGGTGTTAGTAGTGTATAAAATGTCTCCTTTGAGCCTTTTTTTTTTTTTTTTTTAATGATGAGACAGTTTGTTTTAATGATGAACAAGCCATTCTGTGCATCACCATAGAGGGCAATAGTCATAACCCTGTATGTATTAGTTTAGCACAGGAAAAGCACAGATATGGAGTGTCGGGAGATGTTAGGTGATCACAACTTCTACTCATTTGATACCAGAAAGTCTCTCTTAAAATAATACATTAATAATTTCCAAAACAAGTCATTGAGAGTCATCACACATCCTCAAAACGCTGCCATTTATAAGCACCTATTATCAACATCCTTTCCTGGTGCAGCATTGTCCGAATTTGATGCTGATTAAGTATTTTCATGACTTAGAAACTGAAATAAGGCAGCATGTCAGAGGAAGCTAACACAACTTTGCTGAAACTGTGGTGCTTTTTTTCTGCCCTTTAAACAGGAAGTTAATTCCTGAAAGAAGTACAGAACTATGTTCATTATCATTATTCTTGGTTAGATAAGAAGTTGCCAAAGTCTGATTTTTGCTTTAAGTATCTGCTGGTCTGCCGACGGAGGCTGAGGATGGTTTGGATCCTGATCTTTTTCTCTTGATCTTGTGCATTTGTTCAGTGCTGTCCTTGTGTAAATGGCTGTAATATCACTTAGTTCCACTTGGGTTTTAGGACTTGGTTTCTACTGGGAGCTACTTTCTTCATTACATTTAGCATTCATCTAAGGAGTAGCATAGATGTAAATGATTTGATTTTTATTTTTTCTTTTTGAATTTCTTTTTGATTATGGACCTGTATTATTCATATATAGTTTGGTGTTTGTTTGGGGTTTTTTTGTTGTTGTTGTTTTGGGGTTTTTTGCTTTGGTGGTTTTTTTTCCTGTTTTGTTTTTTTTTGTGTGGTTTGAGTAGTGCTTGCCAGTTTTGTTACTTTACTGATGGTTTTTGATTTCTTATTGAGGTCTGAAAAATTTGCTTCTGGAGTTCTAACAGCAGATGAGTGGTAGCTACTACTACCTTTATTCAGATAAATTCCATCATCCTTTGCCCCTTGTATGTCATATATTCAAGCCATAGAACGCGAGACAGAAACATGGTTTGGGGAGAACTTGATCTTATTTTTAGCTCTCTGCAAAGGTCATGGGTTTTGTCTTTTTTATATTAAATATATTGTGTTTCTTTTTTTAAAGAGAGCCATAAAAACTGTTGTCTTACTTATAATATAGATATTTTTGCAAATATGAACTCACCCTTGTGAGTTCTGCCAGGAGCAGCAGTGACATGTTGCTTGCCACTCACGTCTACATTTCAAGCTCTGTGTTGCCAAGAACTTCTCTACGCCACATAATGTGACCAAGTTTCATGTGCCCAAAGCACCCATCGGCTCCGGGGTGTTTGGAACATCCTAGCGCCATGGGGTGTTCAGATTAATTCAAAAAGGATACTCACACTTTTCTTTAAGGACAAACTTTGTGACAGCACTAGGCTTCGAGACTTCACACCCTCAAGGAGGAGGAAAATTAGCCATCTGGAAAACCACTGTGCATGAATTAGTTTCACAGACAAATGACAAGCTAATATTTTTATTATTGAAACCACATTATGAAATTACTACATTTATGCTGATTTCTTCAATATTCTAGATTAGATTTCTGGACATTAGGAAGACAGCTCTCATCAAACTTTGTGAATAACCTGATTAAGTTTAAAGGAGCTGGGTTTTTTTTTCCTGTCAACAGGCAACTGTAGACATAAGCCAGAGGCAAATAAATACATACAGTTCAGCTGTTGCTCTGCTTTTGCTACTTTGTTGTCACTTGATGTGCACAGGTGATTTAACATTTTTGAAACGTGTCATGATATCAGAAGGAATGATCATAGATTCAGAGAATTGTTAGAAGGGACTTTTTAAAGATATCTATATTCCAGCTCCCGTCATATCTGGGCAACAACTTCACAGATCCACCAGGACAAAATGTGGATTTTATTTTAATTATATTTTCTTAAGAACATGATGAGAAACACACAAAAGGCAATCTTCGATCATGATCATCTAGACAGAATAATTCCTCAGTAGGATCTTCCGTTTTCCAGACCTCCTTTAGTTTAAGTAGAGCTGCAGCCTTTTAAACAGAGCAGGTGCCAGCAGAATCCTGAGTCTTAAGGGAGGGGGAAAGGGAAAGAAAGAACAGGTGATTTCTAAGGCAGAAGGAAATAAGTTTAGGACAAGGTCAAAAGGAAGTAGGATTTCTTCCTAAAAGAGACTGACCATATATTTCCAAGGGTGTACCAACACCACTATTGGCAGTCCCAGGCGTGTGTAGATGCTATGTATGACCTGGGTGTGCTGGTCAACAACTTTCTGCTAATTAGTCATTATCCTGCAACTTCAGCCTGGGAAATTAAGCATACTTACAGGTTAAAAGTCTATTACTGAGGAGCAAATCTGGTTGTTCTTGTTTGTGCTTATTAAATAGTGAGGGAGTTGCAGATGGTTTAGTAGAGGAAAAGGGTGGTTGAGATCATCAGCTGGTTAAAAGTGGTTTAAAGGGAAATCAGCTTCATTGACTGCTGAAGAGAGATGACAAATTTCCAGAGGCAAGAAGGAATGAGGTGTTTTCAGAAGTCTGTATTCACTCTTCAACTGTTCTTCATTCTACAAAAAGAACTGTGAGTACTACTGATTTAGCGTTGACTTTTGGGTTGTGTTATAATCTTACTTCAGGAACAACAACAAAATAATAATTAGGATTGATACTTAGTTCTAAGGATTTTGCATCTATAGACATCTTCTATAGACATCTATAGACATCTATAGCAAATCCCTATAACCGATGTCATTATTGACATTTTGCAGGTGGAAAAGGTCACACACACCGTGTCCAGCTGTGCAGTCCTCAGTACAGGAGAGACATGAACCTGTTGGAGCAGATCCAAAGGAGGCCACAGCAACGATGTGAGGGCTGGAACCCCTCTGCTGGGAGGGGTTGTTCAGCCTGGAGAAGAGAAGGCTCCAGGGAGACCTTCTTGCAGCCTTTCAGGACTCACAGGGGCCTGTCAGAAAGATGGGGACAGGCAGGGCCTGTTGTGACAGGACAAGAGGTGATGGTTTTAAACTCAGAGGGAGATTTAGACTAAAAAGGAAGAACTATTTTACAATGAAGGTGGTGAAACCCTGGCCCAGGTTGCCCAGAGAGGTGGTAGATGTATCCCTGGAACCATTCCAGGTGAGGTTGGCCGGGGCTCTGAGCACCCTGCTCTAGTTGCAGATGTCCCTGCTCACTGCAGGGGATGGGACTGGATGGCCTTGAAAGGTGCCTTCCACCACAAGCCAGTCTGTGATTCTCGAAGGCTGGGGCAGGGCGCGACGCCTCCGCCGGGAGCTGACAGAAATAGGGACCTGGGGAAAAGCAAGAAGCCGTCGTGGCGCTGGGGAAAGCGGGAGAAGAGCGGCCCCGGGCGGCCCCCTCAACCCGAGGCGATGGCGGCGCGGAGGCCTCGTCCCACGGGGCTGCCCCGGGAAGGCGGAACGGTCCCCGCCCGCCTGCGCCGGGGCGCGGTGTGGAGGTGTGGCAGCCGGCGTGGCCGTTACGCGGCACCGCCCCCTCCTCCTTCCCCGCCGGGTGCCCTCCTTCCCCCAGCCCTCGCAGCCGGGAGGCGGCGCGGAGAGAGCGCGGGCGCGGAGGGGAGCCCGTGTCCGCCAGCCCAGCCGAGACTCCGCGCCATGCCGGCCGCCGCGCCCCCCCCGCTTCACCCCGCGACGGGTTCCTGCTGCCACTGCGCGGGTGAGTGACCCCTTCCCTCGACCACCCTCTTGCCCGCCTACCGCGGCACCGGCCTCCCCTGCCCGGCGGGGTCACCGACTGGGGTGCGTGTGCCATTTTGGGAGGAGGGGGCGAGCTGGGGGTGCCGCGGCCCGGCTCCCGGGGGCGTGAAGCGGCTCCGGCGGCGGCGAAACTTCCTCCCCGGGGTGCCGGTGGGGTTTGCGGGGAGCGGGGTAGCGAGGGAAGCTTTCGGTGGCTTTTGGGCTTGAAACGGGGTCTTGAGAGGGACGGAGGAAGGAGCCATTGCGGTGGGATTGGCGCGAGGAGTTGGGGGTAGGGGAGGGAAGCATTTGTGAGGCTTTTCAAAACGGGGGTCCCCGAAAGTTGGAAGTTGCGGGGGCTGTTCCACCGCCCTCCTTCAACGTCTTGTAGTTTTGCTTAAAAAGAAGCTTCCCCCCACCCCTGCCGTTTTAAAACTAACGAAGTGGTTTCGTTGCATAGTCTTTGGGAAAAGGCAGCTGCTGCTACACGGGGGTGCTGGGGGGGGGGGGGGTGTGTGTGTCAGGTTGTCCGTGCCCCTCTTCCTAGGCTTAAGAGACCACCTTAGGGGTACAGGGGCAAGCTCCGCGGTCTGAGGGTGCAATCGGTGTCTACTGTTCCGAAAGGCTCGCCCAGTGCCATCTGTGCTGCCATAAGAATTGGAGGTTAGAAGTAACTCCTGCTCTTAATGGCTGTCGTGAGTGGAGTTCACTGGGTTGTAGGCTGCTCGGAGGGCACCGATGAAGAGATGGTGAGAAAGTAAATAGGACAAGATTTTAAGCTGTTGCGTGACTGTCTTAAAATTCATTTGAGGGCGGTGATTTTCCCCCTCACCTGGGAGATTCCTACAGCTGGAGCTACACGGGTCCCAGGCTCAAAGGGTTGGGCAGGGCTGTGGTGTCAGATGGGGATGCTGGGGTGTGTGGTGGCCAAAACTTCTCTGGGGAAGGATGCCAGTTGTGCCCTTTTGTGTCCCCTGACTTCTGTAGTTATATCGGTTCTATTTGCTCCTATTTAACAGCAGAACAGATATTTATAGGAAAACTATTCCATAATGTTTCGCTGCACGGTGTTATTTTCTCTGCCTTCCTCAGGGGGACATCCAGTACACAAGAGTCAGCAGGACTGGATAGCCACTGCTTTGAGCTAAGGGAACAGTTTTCAGGTTGTGTTTGGAAACACCCCCATAAATTGAACCTTTTGTTACAACGTGTACTGAAAACTTTTAAAACAAACGAACCCCTTGCAACAGAAAACAAAACATTACATCTGCTTTCTGGAGTAGAAGCGCAGTTGTTACAGCAGCTCTGTTGTGCTCTTCTTAAGAGGGGGCTGTATTTTTGTAGCTCAGGAAGTTATCCTGCAGCTCTCTGGATAAAAGTCATCCTGCAGAGTCAGAGTCTCTTTCTTGTAGTGTAGAGAATGTGGATCTCCTGACTCTTTCCATGAAACTTTTTGGAGAGTGTTAGGACATGTCAGCCGAGAGTTAGCTTCTGGTAAATCTCCATCTGTGGTTCATTAAACTGAATTGGTTAATTGGACTTAAACTGTCAGCAAAGATAAGATAACTTGGTTTTAATTCAAGATGTTGGCAGCTGCTCAAGCCTCTGAATTTGAGCTGTGCTCAAGTTACCCTGTTTTTTTTTTTTAATACTCAAGTTAATTACCTTGAGCATGCCAACCTGAGCTGGGAATGTACCTTTATTTGGTGGTGTCACTATAGGGTCTGTATTTGTCTGCGCTGCAGCTTTTTTTTCTAGTCCTACTCTGCAGAGCTTCACAATTTTGGCATCTGTGGGACTTTTGTTGTGTGGTGACTAAGGGAAGTTGTGCGAGGTCTATTTTCCCATTTCTAAGGTTATTTAGCTTAGTTTGTTTTCTGCAGAAACATCTGTAGTTCTGTAGAAATCGGGGAAGCTGGTGGTCTGTCCTGGTTGGGTTCATTATTGGTTTTGTGTATATTTATGTATGCTCCATTTTATTATTATTTTCATGACAGTCGTTTTAGTTTTCTATTTGTTAAGTCTCTCCATTATTCACTTTCTTTTCCCCTTTTGGAAGAGAGAGGGGTTAATAGAGAGCATCTGTCATTTGTCTGGGGGTCAGCCGAGCACTAAACCTTGACATGGTCCTTCCTTCTTTTCCAACAGCTCTAGGGCAAATTGAGTTGTTTTCTCTCACTGCTTTTCCTCTCTTCCTTTGAGTTGATGATTCCTAAACATTTAACACATTTGAAATCAGCATTATATAGATTTTCTTGTCAATATAATTAGCATCAGAACATTATGGTGACTTTTGCAGCCTCTGTTACATTTGATCCAGATCTCACTGGCGGTAATGTGAGTCTCTTAATTAGCTTCAGTGCAGCTTGTCTCGGAGATTAAAATGTCATAGTTGAAAGAGGTGAATGTCACATTTCTTAACAGAACACTATTTTCCAGGTTTTCCTCATTTTCAGAGTATGGGGTCTGTCATTTTGGAGTGTTTACGGGAAACAATGAAAAAAGGAGGGGGGAGCTACTGCCTCGGTTGGTTTGAATGTAAATTTGGAGTTTTGTTAATGCTTGGAAATGGTTCATCTTACTTGGCACTAGTTTATCTTGACTGCAAATGAAAGACAGGCACATTTACCATCTTCCCTCTGTTGTTGGTATAGTTTACCCAGTCTAATTACGATAAGAATGCAAAACAATTATTTCTGTCAGATATTCTTAGAAGAAGCTCTCGATAATCGGTGTGAAAACACCATCTCCCACTCAATCAGAATTGCTAGTCTGCATCTACTGCACCTAGACTTAGTTGTTTGGGTTTTTTTTCTTCGTTTTCTTGTCACCCCAAATAATGCAGTTAATGGCAACACAGAAGTGTCTGGTGGTGTGAAAATCCTGATCTTTCCGCTTCTCGTCACGCTTTTACGTCTAATTAAAGAGGTTTGCCTTAGAAACCCGTTTTCTTTCTGAAGTTCTGCAAAACAATTTATTTTGCAATGCTGACTTGAATATGAGTCTCTTTTGAAGAAGCCATTCTGTAATAATGGGGTTGGGAATTCTACATTTATATGCAAGTTAATCTCTCTTCAATGTACTACATTTCCAAAGCAAACTTTTGGGTAATTACACCTTTTGCTAAGCAGATGGAGAATCAGGCTGTGGCTGGGTCTTTCCTCTAGTTATGCAACAAGGTTATTGGTAATAAAGGATCTGGAAGCCTAATTAAACTCTCAGTGACACCTCTGCAAGCTCTCTTCTTTTCTGGGTTTGCTCGGTTGCAACAGATTAGTCATCAAGTTGAGATTTAGGAAGCAATGCAAATAAAATCTCCCACAAGAAGCAGCAGAATTCTGCTCCTTTTGACTGAGGCAATGTTGGATAACAGGATTGCAAAGCAGTGCAAGTTTACTTTGTGATGAAGCATGAATAATTAATTTAAAATATATGGTAGTTCAGGAGTCAAGAGTATCAACGTGAAAGTGAAACTCCGTGTATGCTGAGGCTTGAGAAACCCACGGAGGGCTTTGCCAGATGGATCCTGGCATATAGCACAGTTGTGTAAGGTGTTCTTGTTTCCCTCTGTCCATCTGAAAGATCTTGATCTTCGAGGTCCTGCTCTGTAGAGCTTGCTTCCCTGGTTACTGGGGCAGACCCCAGAGCTGTCAAACTGCAGCAAGCAGCCATTCCTACTCCCAATAAAATACACAGCCTGTCATCTTTGAAAGAAATTAAATAAATGAACAGTTTCATAATAATCTCTTTTTTTGGTTTTCTGCAGGGTAACAACTTAAACTGAGCCTCTACACCTCCAAAGGCACTGATTCATTTCACGTGCCATCTTACATTTCACTCAGTCTTTACAGATCATGCATCTGTATGCTTCTTTAAAGGGCTTTCTTTGTGCTTGCTTTTTAATTTGCTGCCCTTAAAATGTCAGAAAGAAGATAATGAAAGTGGGGTTCTGCTCTAAAAAAACCAAAACAAAACAAACCCAAAAGTGATGGCACTTGTGAATCATTACCAGACAACATGAAATCTTTACCTTCATCTGCTGCTGGGGGGGGGGTGATTCAGCTCAGTTTAACATTAACACATGGCAATAGCCATCTGTGTTTGCTGTAAATATTTTATTTTTTTAATTACAAATGGCTTGATTTAGAAGATTTTAAGCCGTACAGTGGGGTGGCTGTGGGCCTGCAGGGGAAAGAGATGAGTGCCTGGGAAGGTAGTTTTTGCCCAACCGCTGTTGCCAGGTTGGGACGTGGAGCAGGGAACTTAAAGAGCTGCTCTGCAGCCCTCTGGACCCTGCTGTTCCATCCCGCTGGGAGCTTGACAGGAGAGGGCTGGGCAGGCTCTGGACATTTAGTGAAAGAGAAGAAGGGAATGGAAAAGAGGCCAGGAAGACCCCGTGGTTATCATCTTTGAGCAGAAAGAAGGAAGAGTGGCTGCTAAATGTCATTTATCCCTTGTGGTTCTCCTACAGTAAATATGGTCACATGTTGCTGCATGCTGAGCCTCCTACATGCATTTCCCTGCAGGATGGCACCCACAGTGGGGATGGGGGTGACACAGAGGCACCATCCATCCTCAGAATGGAAAAATCCAGAGCTTATCTAGCAATAGTGAGGGATCCAATGTGGGCAAACCCCAGGCTCCCTCCCCCTGCTGAAGTAGAGCCAGCTGCAAGGTCTTCCAGCCAGGCTGTCCCTCCAGATGGTCCTTCCCATCTTAGGAATTCCTTTGCTGCAACATCTGTCTGCTTTTAAGCTGCTCTGGTACTCTTTGCCCTCAAGGATCTCCTCAGACTCAGAGGTCTGTGTTCCAAAACTGGCAGTGAAAAGGGGGAAGGGGGTATCACAGACTGGTAGGGGTTGGAAGGGACCTCTGGACCTCATCTCGTTCAACCCACCTGCTAAATCAGGTTGCCCAGGATCATGTCCAGGCAGGTTTGGAATCTCTTCAGACAAGGAGACTCCACAGCCTCTCTGGGCAGCCTGGGCCAGGCTCTGGCAGCTTCACAGGAAATAAGTTTTTCCTTGTGTTCAGATTAAACATCCCGTGTTCCAGCTTGTGCCTGTTGCCCTTGTCCTGTCACTGGGCATCACTGGCCCCATCCTTTTGCCTCCCCACCTTTTAGATATTGATAAGCATTGATCCAGGCTAAGCAGCCCCAGTGTCCCTTCATCAGAGAGACACTCCTGTCCTCAAAGAGTAGAGTCCCTTCTTTATTTCTAGAGGGGAAGACTGGAGGAGAATGAGCAGATAAAGGTTTGAAGATCTCTGGTTTCCAGTTTTCATGGTATAATGGATGATTATTCTACCCTTAAAATCAAAAGCAGATATGTTGAAGATGTGGTGTATAATGCAAAGCTTTAGTCTTCTTGCCTGCCATTCTGAGGGCAGGGAGTGGGTGCAAGGGTGTGCGTCTCCTGTATTCATGCACTTGAGGAGTAGCCACTAAGGACCTTTTCTTTCCTAGCAGCTGACGTTTTAGCACTCACTTGATGGGACCAGACATATTTGGCTGGGAGAAATTTTAGTTCTGTTGGTGACGTGTGGGACAGAAGGAACCCAACCTGACACGCGGCTGAGGTTGCAGGGCGGACAGTTAAAGGAAAAATAATACTGCATGGGAATTTAAGCATGCTTGCTGTGAAATTGTGGAAGATAATGAAGTTGGAATCCCATCATACTAATTTAATAGGATCTTTTAGGGCTAAAACTGTATATTTATGAGAGAGATTATTCTCTTTTTTTCTTTCCTTTTTGTAGATGAGCCCAAATTAGTTTTTCTTCAGTGAACTTAGAATACTGCCTGAGCTGTTGAGTGGTTTTAGTTCTCTCCAAACTGGGTTAGGCTGAGTCAGCAACTGATATCCTTTACACTAATGCAAATTGGACATGCAGGTGCTGGCATATGACTGGAGATGCCCATTAGGGTATCAGAAAGAATGTTCTAGAAATTCAACTGATTCCTTTTTTTTTTTTCTTTCATTTTGACAGTATTAAAACTGTCTGTGAAAGATTCCAGCTGATAAATGGTATTTGTAATATTGCCCGTGGTTTTGGTTTTCATCTGCACCAGTAGCTAATGCAGATAAGACTTCATGCAAATACCATGATGAGCTTTTGTTGTGTTTTGGTTTTTTTTCTAATGTAATTGGATAAAATACATTTTGGTCTTCTGAAAATTCTTCGTGCTTGTTTTATTTGGTTTAGCAAACCATGGTTATAATACCACATGATTTATAGCAAGTTTTATAAGTGCTTTATTATCAAATGTGTTCTGAGTACATACGATTTGTTCAATGTATTAAAAAAAAAAAAGTGTTTCAAAAGATACATATTTCTGTGAAGCCAGGGTCTTAAAATCTAACATTCTGGTTGCAAAGTCAAGCCTTTATGACTATTGATTAGCAACACTGTCCCCCCAACCTCTGTTCCTGTGCATAAAGATATGAACATTAATTACACTATCAGATGATGTTGGTTTTTCGCCCCCCTAGGGTCTCTGGCTCCGTCAGTGTTTATGATGGACACTGATTACATAATGAACATCTACTTATGGTTTCACTTGGCTCTTGGTACCTTTCCCTGCCTGCTTTTTGCACCCTGGTGTTAATAGAGGTTTATTATCTTGTGGGCTTTTCTGTCACGGTTATTGCTACAGCAACAAATACAGATTAGCATCTCTGCAATACCTGTAAAGAGAAGGCATGAACTGCATTCGGTGGGAGTCAAAAGCGTGAAGAATAAAGTTAAAAGTACTTTAATGTGGGGAAGAATGCAACTTGAGATGCCCAGGTCCTGCGTTTTGGGATGACTTAGCACTGTCTATGTGTTGTGCTATATTCCCTTGTGTCTGAAGCAGCTCTCGCAGCATATTCTCTTGAACTGTGAGTGCTGAGCAGGTTTGTGGATCAGGTCTCACGATATTGTTTTGGCTACTGGAATGTAATCCTCTCAGAAATCTAGATTAAGTTGATTGCTTTGAAACTCTGTGGAATTGGTTGAGAGAAAATCCAGTTCTTCAGGGCTGCACTGCCTTACACAGAGGAACTATTCTTCTTCCTGTATTCTTTCACTACATGCTTTTCAGCTCTTCTAATTAGCTTTTTTTTTTATCATGGCATGGTCCTGATTCCAGTTTATCTGTGAAGAAAGGTCTGCTGAACCCTGGAGTAAACACAGAAGAAACTGTGTATGCTTTTAAACTATTCTGTGTGCAAGGAGGAAGTGAATTCAAGTCACGCTGACAACTTTAATTTTGTCCTGTCTTAATGACGACCGTGGTAATGCCCTCTTAATGTAGTTGCCTGCTTGTGTGTGTGTAGTTCTCTGTTCTTTAAATAAAATAAAATCGAGGTGAACTAATATGGTAAGTGACAGCAAAAGCAGGCAGATACCCTTTATGAAGAAACGCGAAGGAGCAAACCGTGTGAGGACAGTTCTGGCTTTGGGTCCTAGTCCCGTCCCGTTGCCTAAATTCAGCATCCACCCTGACATCCTGACCTGCTCTTCTTCTCACCCTCACATGTTCCTGCCTCCCCATTACAACCTCCATCTGCAGTTTCCATTTGCAAACACCAGCAGCGTTTCCGACAGTAGGGCTGTAAATAATGCCCATGTAAAATTCACCTGCTGTAAAAGGAGGCCTGTGATCCTATTTTTGTTTCCGTGTAACTAATTTAGTGTGTTAAGCCTCGGCCTACTCTTCTTGGGCTCTAACGGTGTGCGCTCTCCCTGAAAGTCATCGAGCTGAATAATTTACAGCAAGAAGAGGAGATCAAGATGCCACTCTTCTGGAAGACTCCGATTCCATCCCGGAGCTGAGTGCTGGTGCACACTGGCAACGTGTGAGCTACATTCTTGGCTGCTCCAAGTTAAAGGCCAAAGACGTTCTTCTAAGATACTTGAAGATACTTGTTGAGACTTTGATGTGACTTAAATGGTTTGCATTCCAATTAAGCCTTTTCCCTCTATGGTCTTTGTTTTGCACATCCTCAGCAGGAATTACTGGGCCTTAAGGAAAAAACCAGACATTTTTTAGTGCTGTTCTTTCCCTTCCCATTTGAAACTGTATTTCGTTTGTTATGTTAGGACCAATATATCAAAATGACTCCCAGATACCCAATTTGTCATGTGCAGCTTGCGTGAAGAACACTGCTGATGTTTTGGGGAGTTTTCACGGTTGCTTTTGTTACGTGGAGGCTTTCATTTTGATTCAAGGTCCCCTAAAGAAACTTCAGGGCTTAAGTAACACCATCTTAGTCACAAAAAGCGATGCCATAACTAGCCCCTATTTTGATGTTGCTTTCCCTTTTAAGTTGTCTTGTAATACCCCTTGTAAAAAATTAATTCCGCTGCAACCTGTGACTTGATAGCAGATTTAACTGCTGGGTAAACCATTCAGCTAATTACTGAAACTGTGATCTCAGGCAGGAGAGCCAAGAAGGAATGAGAGAGGAGCCGTGAAATTTTAATTAATGAACAAAAACTTAAGAGGCTGGTTAAGGGAAGGGATAAGTTTTGAAGGACAAATGGCAGCAATCCGTTTTTAATTGCAAGAATAGGTGACTGCTGGCAAATCCTGTTACTCTGCTGTTGTAGGGGGTGTAGCCAGGCAATTCCTTGAGATATAGCTTGGTTGAAGCTCTGTGTACGCACCCTTTTCAGAGCTTAAGTCTTCTGAATTCACTTTATTTTACTCTAGGTCCAGAGTAGGAGACAAAAACCCTACAAGGAAAGGTCTTCTAGAGGAATTTTTGTGGTTTCTGCTCCTATGCCTTCCTCCTATCTCGGTGGGATTGACTGTGACCATCACAAATGGTTCGTGAATTGGCTTTTAAAAATGAACTCCAGAAGCTGTGCTCCCTGCAACAACTGTTTTCTCTCCAGGGAGAGCTCTGGTCAGTGGATGCTAAACTTCTTCCTGCTGCCTGTTTGAGCCCCCCAAATCCCTGTTTGTCCCATCCTCCCTGCTTCTGGAGGACTTGATGTGTTTGTTTGCTCTACTAGACCATCATGTCTTCATGACCTGCAGCTCTGTATTTCTCTGCAAGTCCCACTTGCCTTTCCTGTGTGCAGTTTAGGTGGCACATGTGGTGTCCCTGACAAGCTGTGTTGTGTTACCCTGCCCTTCCACAGCAACACTCCTCAGCAACCTCCTTGGCCATGCTCCTCCCCTGCAGTTCTCTGCCTTCTTAATCTTTTGCATCATCTTATATATTGAAATTTTTGGTGATAGGCATATATAGATGTGTATATGGATAAAACTAGACAGATGCATGTGCCTGTATTAACATCTATAGTCACAGAATCACAGCATGGTGGGGGTTGGAAGGGACCTCTGGACCTCATCTCGTCCAACTCCCCTGCTAAAGCAGGACTACCCAGTATCATATCCAGGTGGGTTTGGAATCTCTCCAGAGAAGGAGCCTCCACAACCTCTCTGGGCAGCCTGGGCCAGGCTCTGGCACCCTCACAGGAAAGTAGTTTTTCCTCCTGATCTGATGGAAACTCCTGTGTTCCAGTTTGTGCCTGTTGCCCCTTGTCCTGTCACTGGGCACCACTGAAAAGAGTCTGGCCCTATCCTCTTGACCCCTGCCATTTAGATACTGATAAGCATTGACAAGATCATAAGATCAATGATAAGAAATATGTGTATTTGAGAACTATTAGCTCTCAGTGAAGACAGTAAAAGAAAAAACATATTTTATTCTCTGATGTAGAATTTGCCAGTACTCAGGCTCATGGAAGTGTTTCTGATCCCACCTCCCTCTTCCTCCTTCTCCCACTTGTATATAAATATGGAAACAAGATTTTGAAGCAATATAGATTGCAGCTATAGGATCCATGCATGTGTGTGACCTTTGAAGGCTTTCTAGAAACTTTTGTTACTGCTTGAAGTGCCTGCACTTTCCTGACAGATTGAGGCTTGCTTCATGTATCTCAGTTAAAATAAATATAGCATAACTGGAAAACAACAGACATTATGACTGAAATTGTCATAACAGGCAATCAAAATGGAATCTTGTATTTTTATTTTATGTAATATATATATAGTCACTGTGACCACCACATTGACAAAATTTGACACTTGCCCTTTCCTTGGAAAACTTTGGGAGATGCCTTTATGCGCTGTGTTAAGCATTCATGTAAGTTCCTTTTTCATCTTAGGCAAGTGTGCAATATTATTCTTATTCCTAAATGACTATATATTGTCTGTCTGGTACCAAACTGGTTTTGGCTTTAAAAAGCATAAAACCACATTCCTCCGTTGTTCTTAATAATTGCATAAAACTGCTCTTACTCCGTTAGTAGCATTAAAAAATCAGCGTGATTTCCATTTAAAGCTTAGCCGGATTAGTGAAGAAAGGAAACATAATTGATGTTTGGGTAATAGGAGCTATCAACAGTGCAGCCAGGCACTTCAAATTAATGGTTTATAGAAAGGTGTGATAATAGCAGCATAGCTGGCATCAACATAATCTGTGGGAAAAGACATTATTAGTGCAGCATTGTTTTTATGTTGTACCAAGATTCTAACCGGTAAAAACCTCACATGCCATTCCCAGAAGCAAGATAATGCTTTGATGACAGCAGGAACACAAGAATCTGGAAATGTTGATTAAATTCAGAGCTTCAGCAGTTCCTGGTAACCAACATGTTCCAGAGTTGATTTAGATTTCTGAGAACTGTTATTACATCTGATATAGTTATTTATTTATCTTCAACCCCATTCGCAGCAGGCTTTATTCTGGGTGGAATGTAAATACCTGACTGCTGAAAAATCAGTAGCACATATGTAGTCATCTTTTAATAACAAGAGATCATCCTTAAAAAGGAGAATGGAGACAGAAATAACTCGTGCAACCACCAAGCATTAGTCACACGTAGCTCTTATATAATGCTTACGTCTTCAATCAGCGTGCTGGCAGCTGGGCTTCTTTGTAATATTTATTTGGAGAAGTAGTATCTATCTTATTTGACAGGGGAGGAAAATGAAGGCAAGAGTTTAGGGACACGCTAGGGGGCACGTGGCATTTAGCTGGCTAGAGTAGTGCAATGAAGAAGTGTCCATCGTTGAACATCAAAGAAAGCCAAGAGCAGAGTGGAGAGCTGTAGCAGTGCCTCCTCTTGTGCTTTCTCTGCTCACCCCCTGGCCTTTTGGATATGCTGGTTTTTTGAGGCAGCATTTTTAGTTTTCCCTGTTGTTTGTGGTTCTAGGTGAGGATGTTTATTTCCTTTTCACCTTATGGGGTGGAAAAGACACATAAAAATGCATTGCTTAAAATACTGAGCATGTCTTTCAGCATTTGAAAACCAAAATGAGCTGGCTTGAGCTTGCCAGAAGTCTGTACATTTACCTGATCTCCAGGAGGAATGCTCACAGGCACAGTTTTTCCTCTGTGGATTTCCCCACTTCACTGTGACTATGTGATAATAGTAACGTAGGCAACTGGGTGGGATTGTCTGGGAGATAAACCATTTGCCCATGAGAATTTCCCTGTAATGGCTCGGTAATCATTCTGGCTGCTTTCTTTTGTCTTGGTCCTTAATTCACATCTACCAAATGTTTGTTCCCAGCTGAATGGTGAGACTATTAAATGGAGTTGGAAGCACTCTGTGATCTCATTCTGAAAGTTTAAGAATTGCATTCTAATCAAGTTGTAATCTTAAGTACAAGAAATTATAGTGCTTCTAAGGAGACACTTTTATTCTTAGCTTATTGCTGTGTTTATAGAAAGCCAATTATGTTACAGCTTGGTTTGTCTGTAACCAAGTGTGTTATGTTTTCAGTTCTTCCTTTTCAGAATTACATGTGAAGAATGGTGCTGTTTTCTTTGATTGGTATTCTAACATGAAGTATCAGAGGGAAAATTTAGTCTCTGGAGGATATTCAGGATTTTTTTTTTGTGAGTTTATGTAATTTTTAGATCAAAAAAGTCAAACTGTAATATTGGAAAAACCAGGACTCCAATTATCAAACAAAACTGACAGCCTTTCTTTAAGAGAAGAAATTGAATTACATTGCTATTAAATACACTGTAAAATTGCTGTAAAAATGTAGAAAAATAATGCTTTTTAAAAAGCATCTCATTTAATTTATCAAAGTCTAGAAACTAAATGGAATGGTCCAGGGAAAGTGAGGAGATCATTATTTATAAGACTATAAGGCTGCACACACACTGCCATCTGGTAGCAGTTTTAAACAAGAAATAATTTGTTTCTTTTACTTCATGCCGTGCAATTGTGGAACTTGTTGCTACAGGGTTTACAGAGGCCAGAACTGTAACTGGGTTCAGGAAGGAATTGAGTGAGTTTGTGGTAGGTAGATTGATAAGAGAATGCTAAACAATCTGGATGTAATCCTGATGCAAGTAACCCCATTTGTTGTTTTTTTTTTTTTTTTAAGATTTCTGGAAGATGGGAGGGTTTAGAAGAAGGATCTGTTTATTTCCAACAGTATTGCTGCTTTAATAGCATTTCTCTGTCACAATTAGTATTTGCATTTTCTCCCAAACTTGAAAATGTTTGTAGCTGCATGAATATGGACTTACTCCTCGGTGACAGTAAAAGTTCTTTATAACCATTTAATGCACCTCCCCTCACTCTCTGAGGTCACGTACACTGAGATGTAGACAAATATGACTTGGGAAGATCTGATGATGCAAAATGAATAACACACCTGCTCTTTGTTTGCTTTAGGACGCCGAGGCTTGTTTGACCATTCATCACAAAACACAAGCTCGAAAGTAAAGGAGCGGAAACTCCAAGAGCCTTGTCCTCCAGTTGGTCGGGGAAGCTACGGAAAGCCCTGTTTGAGTGAAAGCAGTCAGAGGTCCCCCTTTTTCAGTCCCCGGAATGGTTTCCACACGATACATTCAGAGCACAGTCCTGTGAAGCCAAGGATTATTACAGTTGTGAAACCTGGTGGACACACACTCAGAAGGATAACCTTGCTTCTCAACAGGAGGTCGGTCCAGACCTTTGAGCAGCTGTTGGCTGACATATCAGAAGCTCTGGGATTTCCACGCTGGAAGAACGACCGGGTGAGAAAGCTTTACAATCTGAGAGGTAGAGAAATCCGAAGCGTTTCGGACTTCTTCAGGGAAGGGGATGCGTTCATAGCTATGGGGAGGGAGCCTCTCACTTTGAAGAGCCTGGAAGTGGTATTGCAAGAACTTTATCCTGAAAATCCTTATGCTGCCAGCGCTGCCATTCAGCAGAATGAGGAGCAGTCCCAAAAACTGAAGAGCAGGCTGTACGACAAGGCTTCGAAAGTGGACAGTGGCTTTGATGAGACAGAAATTACCAAGAAATGCAGCGATGGCACGTCTCCCAAACTGGTAGCTGGACCTGAAGGAAAAAGTCAAGCCAAGACAAAGCAAGAGGAAAAAATGAAAACAAAAAAAAAGTGGACTAGAGGGAGCTGGGGTAGTGAGCAAGGAGTGAAGCCTTCTAGAAAAACCCGAGAGAGTGAGAGGTACCTTAGCCAGGAGAGGAGCCCTGAGGAGAGATTAGAAGAGGGTTCAGAGGAGGTGGTGAGGTGTGAGAAATGCGAGCAGGAAAGACAGGCCAGACAAAAGTTACAAAGGGAAAGGCGGGCTGAGGCCTCATTTGAGAACAGAGACCTGAACACAGGTGTGTGTCAGAGGTACCATCTAGAAAGAAATGCAAAGCTCAGGAGTAGCCAAAAAGCTTCAGAAACTTGTCTGGAAGGTGAGGAAGTTGTTTGGAAAGGTAACGGCTGCAGGAAGGTGTGGAAAACCCTGCACAGGAATGTTAACGCAGGGCTGGAGAGGCAAAAAAGGGGCATTGAGAAGGAAAGAGATGTGGAGAAACTTGAAAACCATGGGAAGGAAGTAGTAAAAATGAAGAAGAATGCTGTAGAAGGGCTGCAGCTAACTCATGAAGTGAATGAAGAGCATGGAAGTAGTAGCTGTGTAATGAATCAAAGTGGCTGGCTAAAGAAAGACACCCTGAGGGATGCTGAGAAGCCGTCTAAAACACACAGGGAGGGCAGAGAGGGACAAAGGGCTAAAGAGGAGGGTTGCAGAAGAGAGGGGAATGTCATGCATAGGGAGAGTGACGTGACTCGACGAGAAAAAACGGGGGAGCGCAGGGCTAATAAGGAAGAAAACAAGGCTCAGGGCTTGGAAAGCGTCAGCCGGAGGCATGCCATTAAAACCAGAGCTGATGTGGAAAAACACTATGAGATTGGCAGAACTATTGGGGACGGGAACTTCGCAGTGGTGAAGGAATGTCGCCACTGTGACTCCAATCAGATCTATGCCATGAAAATAGTGGATAAATCCAAGCTGAAGGGGAAAGAGGACATGATGGACAGTGAAATTCTGATCATTAGGAGTCTCTCTCATCCCAACATAGTAAGTTTAATTGAAGTGTATGAGACAGAAGCTGAGATCTACTTGATTCTAGAGTATGTCCCAGGAGGGGACTTATTTGATGCAATCATAGAGAGTGTGAAGTTCACGGAGCATGACGCTGCTGTTATGATCACTGACCTGTGTGAAGCACTGGTTTATATTCACAGCAAGAACATTGTTCACAGGGACCTCAAACCAGAGAATCTTTTGGTAAGTATTGGCAAACACGTTGCATATGTGCAGGAGTTGAATTTATTTTCCTTTTAATGATCACAGACTGACAGGGGTTGGAAGGGACCTCTGGAGATCATCTTGTCCAACCCTCTGCTCTAGCAGGATTAGCCAGAGAAGGGGGTCCAGGGTAGCATTGTCCAGGTGGGTTTGGAATCTCTGCGGGGAAGGAGACTCCACAACCTCTCTGGGCAGACTGTTCCAAGGCTCCATCACCCTCACAGGAACTAAATTATTCCTCATGTTCAGATGGAACCTCCTGGGTTCCAGTTTGTGCCTGTTGCCCCTTGTCCTGTTGCTGGGCACCACTGAAAAGAGATTGGCCCCTGGATGGGTCTTTGAGTATTTTAAAGGAAATACAGTGCAGAGATAATGTGCTGTGGCAGGACTGTTTGGAGAAACAGGAACAATTTTGAAGTGAAATTACCATGACAGTTTATTTCGTGGAGATCTGCTGTGCACTGCAGATAGAAATTCAAATAGAAATGACCTGGCTTTTCGGGGTAGCAAGCGTTTGTATTTTTCTGGAAATCAGGCCTTCTGCTTAGCATCTGACTTTTAGCTATGCAAGGACGAATTTTTCCACATGAAGTGTGCACTGAATCATAAGGCTTCTTCCTTGCAGGCCAAAATTGATTAAAATTGCTAATCTAGCTTATTTTTTTGGTGGACTTTGTCCACTGCGGTGCCACATCCTGCAGACTGCTGTGCTAGGCCTCTACTGCAGTGATTTCTATCTTGTGACAATTCATTTTCATAGGAGCAGAGGTATGGTGGGGTTGACTGAAATAACCTGCCAGTAAAATGTGAGTGTTTTGGTGAAATACAGCACTCAAGTCAACTCAGATAATAACTTCACGCCAAGGAGAAAGTTCTTTTTTTCTGTCGTGTTTCTGAGGCTATGTTCTTTGCATCCAGCACTGAAGTTCATATTCACTCCTGTGTGAATATGCACAGACATGTTTGCAGTATTGACACGTGACAAAACACCCATTGGGGAACAGTAACAGGAAGTGACTCTCCCTTGCTAATAGTTTGTTACACTCTTGTGCTAGGGTTCCATGTTTCCTCATAGATAGACACCAGATACTTGGCAGTCTCTAATTGGATTTGATTGGCAGGTGGAAGACTGTAGTTCACCAGAAAATCATAAATAAATGACTTAGTCCTATGTACCCTTCAGTTCTTTAAGTGAATCAATTTTAGGGAAGAAATCAGTGAGAATTGCTGGAGAAAAGCAGCTGTGTTGCCTGTAGGATGTGCGAAGGTTGAATCAAGGCTGGACAGTTAGCTACAAAACCTTTTGACTAACCAATAGCATCTGTAGGTTTTGCTGTGCATCCTGCTTAGTCTGATGAAAATCCTAGCTATGTGGTGTGTGTGGAGATAAGATGATGAGTGTATGTGGCTGGTTTGCAGGAGTAAGTGGGCTTGGAGCCCTGCCTTCACACCTCTTTTTGCCAAACTTCACTTAGAACTTCAGGGCTCTTTCCAGAAGCTGATTTTCCATTAAGAACCAGGCTTTGCTGTTTCTTAGTTGCTGAAAATATGCTAGTGCATGCAAAACACCTGAGACCAGATGCTTCATTTCCCTCTATAATCATCGCAGTGATGCAGGCGAGCAGAGGGAGGCAAGATACAGGGGCTGTTCTGTGGTTGGTTTGTTTGTTGGGTTTTTTTTCCCCCCATTTAGATCACAGCACTGGAAATGGAGATTGCTGGGCAGTGGCCAAGTTGTGTAGCGCTGAAATAATTGTGTTGCCTGTTCTGACAGCCAGAAAATGTTTTTCAAGGACAGGTTGGCCATAGGTATTTTGTCATACAAGAGCAGTGTTACCCAAACACTATGGGAAGGAAAATTGTACAGGCCATTTGAGCAAGATTCAGGCTTTTCTGACTTTTTAACGTGCCGCCTCTGCCCCGGAGTGACTTGGAGCAGCAGCAGCAGAGTCGGGAGGAGAACTGCTGCTAATCTTAACATCAACTTCTTCTGGACAATAACAAGCAGTACTGAAGCAACTTTCATGGGTTCACAATCTGCTGTTGGTGGGCCAGGGGCTGGGGGCAGCCTCCTGGAGAGGAAGCACCATGCTGGAAGCACTGGTATCCTGCAGGGATGTCCTCGGTTGCAGGATACCTCTTGCTTCACTTCAGATGCCTGTGCTGTGGGTGTTTAAATCAGAATTAGACTTTCTTTGTACACAGAGGTCAGAAAATAGGTATGTAATTTTAGGCAGTTGACTTGTTTGGGGTCTTTTCTTGGTCAGGTCCTTTCTTTTTCTTGTCAACAGTTTACCCCTAACCCTTTCCAGCAAATAGGAAATGGAAAAGATCCTTGGTCTTTTTTACTAAGGAAGTGCATTTGTTTTCTGTAAACCTGCTTTGTGTGAGAATCCAACCTTGTTCCTAGTGACTTTTGATTGTACTGGCTAATTTCCATCAGAGCCGACAGAGAAGCAACAAACTGAGTAAAAAAGTATTTCCAGAAGTTTCACAAAAATCAGCAGCTGATGGTGTGGTTCCACTGGGGAGTGTTTTTTTTGCTACGTAGGAAAAGGTGGAAATACACTTTGGTATCTAGTGGAATTGATGAATTATTGGCACAGGAGATAGTTGGAACCCTGCTTTAATTATTAGTTCACAGCACTACTGTTCCTCTAATGGAACTGTCCTCTAGTTCTAAACTCCTGTAGCAGTCCACAGTCATCTTTTTTTTTTCTTTTTCCTCCTTCCTCCTTCACTACTGGCATCTACCCACAGGGATCAGACTCCTTGGAGCATAGCTGTGAGGCAGAAGGGAGGGGACTTGTGCTGCAGAACCAAAATCTGCTTGACAACTGGTGTGAAGATGGCTGCCCTGACTCCCTCTCATCTATGCACAGAGTTGCCTCACTCATGACGAGGTGTTCAGCAAGAAACCTTTGCTAACGTGGTGTGTTTGGTCCCCCTAAAGAAGCCAGTCTCCTCTTCAATGCCACCTGGAGGTGTAGAATTTCCTGGCAAGGTTTTTTTGCTAAGGGACTGTTCAGTTCTGCAGGGGCTGGCATTTCTTGACTTGAGTGTGAAAAATATTTCAAAGCATGGTGGTGTTTGTCCAGCTGTGGTTTGTTGGGTTTTTTTAATAGCAGGAAAGACACAAAGTCACCTCCTTGCCCTCTTTTAGTGGGAAGGAGGAAGGTTGTATTTGCAATTGTGTACTCATCTCCTCATACACTTCCCAAACATACTAATGTGATAATTGTTCAACACTCAGCTTCTTGAATAATTTCAGTGTTATAGCTTTTTATGCTTTTGAGCTTTTTTTCACTTCTTCCCATGCCCCTCCCTTCTTTTTCTCTCTCTCAAGTTTTCATGTGTGGGAGAACTTAAAGTGTAGCCTTTCTGTCCTTCAGCTGTGCTTTGGTAACAGTATTTACATATACACAAAGCACTGTCAGAGGTTTCTGAGTACATCTGAATTAAAATTGTGTTTAACCAGGTACCTGTCAAGAGCTTTCAGTGTGATAAACCTACACAGGGAGTCTTCTGTAAGATTCTTTTTATAGGTATTCTTCTAAGTAGCAGTAAGAGATGTCTGAAACTCAAATGTGTAAGCATCACTTTGTCTTTAGCTCTAATACACAAAATGTCCCATGCACTAACATGCTTTCATGTCTACAAGAAGAATCTTTACTAATACGTGCATGCAGAGAAATATTTATGCTGTAAATGATCAGCTTGTCCTAGTTGGACCAGATGATCTTTAAGATCCCTTCTAACCCGTTAATCTATGATTTAATGTTACCATTTTTGCTTTCTTCTCACCATTTTGCAGTGCACATACTGCAGATGTCAGTGGCCAATTTCTCTTGAGCAGGTTGTACAGTTCTGTGATAACTGCTATGAGTAAGTACTCTGGCCTCAGGAAGGAATAAAAACAACCAGAGCAGCTTTTGTTTCTACAGTGAAACACATTTGCATGCTGAAGGTCATGCCAGGTGATGGAAAGGTAGACTGCAGAGTGCAAACTTGGAGATGAAGGGAATGCTCTACATGTCCCAACTGACTTTGAATTTTTCTGCCCATAGTGAAGATGATGAGGAGTTCTGGGCTGAGATTTCCAGGCCTGCTGACAGGTTACACGCTGTCTTTGGAATGATTGCCACAAACCTGTGAAAACATCCCCACGGTGCATGCTGCTCCTGCCACTTTGGTGGTTAAGTCAAATGAAAGCCCAGTGGGTTTGTCCTGGAAGAACAGACAGTGCAGTGTTGCCACCTTGTGCTGAGAGATTAGGAGTCTGGCATCATGAGAAAAGAAAAAGTACAACAGTGTATCTTACAAAGCAAGACATTTCCTGCTGATTTGGGGAGGGGGATTAAGACCAGTGTCTTCTCCATCCTCCCCACCCCCCTACTGGCTTTTGGAAATGGATTATAATAGAATTGTTTTTCTTGGAAGAGACCTTTACGATCAAGTCCAACTGTTAGCCCAGCACTGCCAGGTCGCTACTAAACCACATCCCTCAGCACCATGTCTGCACTGTCTTCAAACCCACCCTGGGCAGCCTGGGCCAGGCCTCAACAACCCTTCTGGGGCAGAAATTTTTTATAGCATCCAACCTAAGTTGCTTACAGTTTCTGTAAAGATGATAAAAGGGGACTAGTCATCTGTGAGCTCGCTGACGATGCCCTCGATCTCACTGTCTGTTGTTGACTTAGTTTGTTTTTTTAAAATGCTTCATTAACTTTATTACAAATTAATGCTGAAGACCCCTGCATAAAAAATCAGAATGGGAAGGAATGCTTTGATTACTTTCCAGGTGGATGTAGGAGTGGGAACTGCTCAGAAGAACCATTAAGTAGGACACTCGGCATGGATCCATTTCTCCAACTCCTACTATGTGATGACTGATTTATTTTCAGGGCAGCTGGTAGAGTAGCAGAGTGATCTGCAAAGAAAGTTAAGCTTTTGTTTGCTTGTTTTGGTGGGTTTTCTTTTTTGTTAAATGGATCCAATGGAGATATGCTTTTCAAGTGAGGCTGTAAATTCAGTAGCTCACCTGGAACATTTAGGTATAAAGACACCCACAGCATTCTGTATTTTGCCAGGGGAAAAGAAGAGTTTACTTTCCCAAGAGAAAATAATATTTTAATTGACTCTTGGTTATTTTTTTGTCTTCTTTCTTTTTAATTTCTTGGAAATTACAGTGTGCCAGAGTTTTCAGAGCAACATTTTCGTGTTCCAATTGCTTGTCCTCTTAAGTGGGTCCATGTATTTAGTATCTGGGGGAGGGAAGGGGAACACTTTCTGAATACTGTTTATCAAAATACTGTTTTGATTTGATGTTGTTTTACTTGAAGGCACTATTATTAGAACTTCCTGTTTATTAAGTACTGTATCTTTTGCTGTCTTCATGTATCTGAACTAAATATGTGGTTTTTTTGTTAAATGTAGGTTCAGCATAATGCAGATAAATCCACCACACTGAAACTAGCAGATTTTGGCCTTGCAAAACAGGTTACAAAACCCATATTTACTGTGTGTGGAACACCAACGTATGTTGCCCCTGAAATACTTGCTGAGAAGGGTGAGTGTGTCTATTTATAATTTGTCATAAATCATACAATTGCACTGAGCTTTCTGATCGAGGAAATATCAGTAAGGTGAAACATTCTGCAATAGGTGTTTGCAGGGTAGGAGGTTGGCTAATAGAGTAATCTGGGAGAGAAACCCTTTTAACTTTTGACAAACACAAGCATCGTGTCAGTTGTATTTGCATTATTAATGTTTCTGGTAATATAGAATAGATTTTCATGTAGATAAGCTAGAAAATATCCCAGGAAGTAATTGCTGAAGTGGGGAAATGAGCAAAAGTTCATGTTGCAACCTGAAGGTAGTCAGCCTTATTTCATGACTGTAACCCAAACAACTTTCTAAGGCCCCTAACGATGCAAAACTATTGTGAACATGTATGTTAAACTTATGGAAGAAGCCAAAGCATGTTTCACATCAGATTAAATTTTTGAGATTTCCCATCCAAAAAGATTCAGACCTGGAAAGGAATCAGTTTTGTTGATGACTCAAGGAAAGCTATTTCTGTGGAGCTGAGCAGCATGTCTCCAGTTATATACTGTTTCAGTGGAAACTTGGCACTCTCTTTGTGCTTTTTTCAAAGGGCATCTGAGGAGGACTATTTTAGAAATATGCTATGTTTTCTCAATTAGTCTCCAATTGATACTGGCCTTGTGAGACAGTGCTTGTGAAGCGTGTTGAAGAAGAGAGGCACTTTGTGAGAGCTGTAGTTATTCACAGGCAGAGAAGCTCAGCTTGCAAGTGTGGTGTACCAGCCACTTATTCTTTTGCTGGCCTCATCTTTTGGAGAAACTGAGCAGAGCTGCTGTGTTTCTTGGAAAACAGAATGAAAAAGAAACCGTTCCCTACCAGTTGAGTGTTCTTTCTAAAACAGGGCTTTTTGTTTGTCTTTTCTTCGTTAGGCTACGGGCTCGAAGTGGATATGTGGGCAGCTGGTGTGATCCTTTACATCCTGCTCTGTGGTTTCCCCCCCTTTCGCAGTCAGGATCGTGATCAAGACGAACTGTTTCAGATCATACAGCTGGGTCACTACGAGTTCCTTTCCCCATACTGGGACAATATTTCTGCAGGTAAGATTCAGCATCTATGGCAGATCTGAGAAGTGACAGACTTCTGACCTGGAGTGGGAAGAACTCCCTTTTGTTCAAGACAGTGAGCTCAATGAACTTGGAGGTGTCTGACAGGTCTCTTTTGTATGCTTCTGTATTTGCTTTAAATGTGAGTTTGCGCTCTGGGAGTATTGATGGCTGTGAATCTGAATATTAGGTCTGATTAGTGGTGACCTGGCAGTCCTGGGTTAACAGTTGGACTTGATGATCTTACAGGTCTTTTCCAATCAAAACAATTCTATGATTCTAGGACTGATTTAATGGATTGCTGTCTTTCTGAGGCAAGAGCAAGGGTTTTCCTCACCTTTCTCTACAGAGAAAGGTACCAAAATAACCTCCGGGGTTATGTTCGATTGTAGAGATGTATGCAAAAAACCCTCAGAAGCTGAGAAAGAAATCCTTGCTTTGCAGAAGGCAGTGTAGATTCTCTGCTGAGAATGAGTTCTCCGCATAGTAGCTTTTTATTTCTCGCAGTCTAGTATGGTGTCTTTTGTTCACTCTTCAAAATCAGAAACCCCCAAATCCCTCTCTCCCTTAACAGTCTTCTAAAGAACATGCTCAGCAGCATTCTATGACTTTTAAACTCCTTGAGGGATGAGAAACCCAATGCTAATTCCTGTGACTCTGAACCCCTAGCTTGACGCCTTCAGCACACTTTCAAGATTAAATACCCTTGACTTTTTCCTCCCTTTCTGAAGGGGAGAAGGATATAGGCAGAAGATATGCCAGAGATGTAACATCTCCTGTCACTAGTTTTAAATGCAGTTGTTAGAGTATCTCCTGGGGATAGTCACAAAGTTCATCACAGTAAAACTAGTAAGAAAAACCAAGAAGCGTGTTTTGTGTAGGCACAGCCATCAGCATCATCACGTTGCTGTTCTTCTCCCCTCTCTCCTTTTCTTTTTCATAATAGCAGCAAAAGACCTCATAACCAGGCTGTTGATAGTGGACCCCCAGAAGCGCTACACAGCACGACAAGTCCTTCAGCACCCTTGGATCAGAACAGCTGGAAAAACCAACAGCAGAAACTTGCAGAGGGAAGTGACAATAAATATTGAGCGACATTTCCGGGCCCAGCGCCGGAAGGAAGGTGCTAATGAGGACACATGAAATCCCTTCAAGTTTGTTTAGTCTTCTTTTTATTGATTAACAAAACTATTTACGTTTTGTTTTCTAATTTAATTGGGCCTTTAGTACATAGCTATTGCTGGCCAGCACTACGCCAGGTTTTTAACTTCGATTCTGAGATTCTGAAGGAGGACAGAGATCAAATTCACATCCTCCTCCCTCTGATGTTATTTGTAAATCTAGCTGTTGACAGCAGAGGGGACTAAATATTTTCCGGAGGGCATCCATTTGTTTTTTAAATACTGATTTGGACTTACACATTATAAAATGTGATCTGTTTTAGATGACAAATGTTTGCTTCTGTGGATGACACTAGTGAGGATTCTTCCCTTGTTTCTTTTTGTATGGTATCTTCCAGAATTTTTGTGTTTATAATGTTTGCAAAATAGCCGTCTGCGCACACATCCTGCACTGATTCTCTAAACTGTCTTTTCACTAATTTCTGCTAGCAGTGGAGAAGGTGAAGGAATAAAATAAATGTATTCTTTAGTCGTAGGATATGTTAAATAAGCAGCAAGATACTATTTATGAAGTTGAGCGAAGCAAAATCCTTTTAGGTTAAATTGGACGTTTTATGATAATCTCCCTTGGCAACATCTTTCAGTGGATGTTCTCAGGGATGGGGTAATAGGTGGTACCTTGTTTCTGTTAAAGGGTGGTGCTGTATCGTGTGGTAGCTCCACCTGTCTCACAAGTGGGAAGATATCATGGCTGATACCTTTTCATGACTGCAATAATAATTTTTTTCAAAGAGCTTTTCTTCCTGCTCTGGGAAGAAGGATGTTAAGGGATTCTAAGGGAACTTTGGTTCTTTTCCCAAAGGCATATTTATGGTATGATAACTCAAGCTTTTTTTTTTTTTTCATACTTATTTTTTCTTAGGAGCAATCCACATGCATCTGTGACTCCTCCATGCTCATGAGGAGAGTCACAGATGGAGAAAAGAAAGGTGGAAAGCTGGTTTTGCGACTTAACCCTTATCTTTGTGGTTCTCCTTTCATCAACACATTTCTGTGTTGAATTGCTTTTTTACGCTTTTTCAGTGTAAATTAGCAATTGGATTTTTTTGTGGTTTGTTTTATTTGGTTGTTGCCCCGCCCCCCCCCCCCCCCACGCCCCCCCCGCGGCGGCCTTCTCCCTCCTGCCACGCGCACGGGAGGATGGGGATAAATACAATAAAAAATAACAACAAACAAAAACAATATGCGGAAGCGACAT